>PNEQ01101836.1:0-15309 GCA_003012365.1 Medauroidea extradentata | reverse complement strand
TTATCATCCGATGAGGTAATGGCTGGCAGTTTGGGCACATGCAGCACTTCATAACTCCAACTTTGATTCCTGTTATACAACCAGAGTGGTGAGGGCCCTACCACAGTTGAATAACAAAAAAAAGCAGAATTAAGACGCTGGGAACTGGCACATCAATACATTACAAAATCCAGACAGCCACCTGGCCTTAACCTCAGATAACAAACCCTCATTTCAAATTTCCCGTCGCACCTTAGTTCGCCCTCTGGCCGCTAGGTGTACAGATTACCAACCACCGCTGGACAATAGACTTCAGTGTGCCTCCACTCACCTGATGAAGCAGGTGTAGTCTGCGAAACGTTGTGACCGCGCGTCCGCGGAGAAATGTGTTCGTCCTATGTGTGTGTTTCTATCTGCAAGTGCCATCCTGTGAGTACTTGTGCAAAACTCTTTCTGTTTTAATTGTAATTAGTAGCCTAGCGGCCTTTCCCGCCATTGTCCTGTTAAGATCTTTAAGTTAGAGCACTTTATGCCTACATTGGATAGACAAGGTGTCGAGAAACAACCGCATAATAAGCGCAGCACTTAAATGCTGAGCTAAATTGAAGACGAAAATGTAAGTGGAAAAATATTGTTAGACATTTATGTGCACAATACGGCAACACTTCACTGTACTTAGTCCCATTTTGCTCTCCACGTCGAAGTATTATTTTATGTATGTTACGTCAAGTAAACTTGGAACCATGTTTGGACCGCTCGGAATTTTAACCTGCACACAAAATATGCAGGTCAGAACAGTAGTAGTAAGATAAATTAAGATCTATTTAGATTGCAAGAGGGAACCTCCTACAGTGTTGTGTTGCCACATTGTACATGTAAAACGACATCGTACAAAATTTTGTCACTAACATTTTAGTCTCTCATTTATCCCAGGATTCGCGTGGTGTGCTTATTATGCGGATGTTTCAGGACAACCATTATACAAATAAAACAGCAAACAGTAAGCAATTTAATGTTGTTTTGTGGTTAGGTGCGTTGCTATAAGCCTTTAAAGGGCAAAATGTAAATATTTAATTTTGAATTAAAATTAATGTGCACTACATTGCTTTAAGTTATAAAGAAGAGAAAACACTTCTTTAAAAATAAAAAAACTTTTTGTATAAATCCTTTATAATTTAGGTCACATAAGTAACAATCATTCATTTAGTCAGACATACCAATGGTGGTTCGCTATCTAACCACCTATAGAATTGCAGCAAAACTATCAGTGCAGTAGGAAAAGTTCTTAAACTTTACTATGAAAAAGGTGCTTGCAACACATAATACACAAATCTGAATGTAAGAAGTGAGTTCATTACAATGTAATTTTAATTATTTTTATGCTTTGAACACAAACAAATTTATAAGAATTTATTAGCAAATGCAGTAACATAAATATCAATTATTATAAACTTTACATAGCAATAATCATATTTATGTTATCGTTGTTGATGATATGAAACATCCTATGTGTTAAAGTCAGAAGTTTTCAGGAGAGGCAATAAACATACAGACACTAACAGTGTTATGGTATTTGTTAGTAACTACTGTCAAATGTAATAACATCATCATTGCTATCCATAAGGGTAAACTGCAGTACAAGCACAGGCACATAGTAAATAACTTTCATATATTACTTGTCATTTGGCACATAAAAGGTATCAAAATGCTGATTTGGAATACATAGGGGTCATGCTTACATAGTGAATAATTAATTTCCACTTTTACACAGCATGTTAAATAGGAAACAAAGTGACCATAAACACACCAAACAATAATACACTCTCTTCTTTCAATGTACATCACAATGTCACCGTGAACAATACACACACAATTAAAAATTACACCAAAATCTCATGCTGTAAGCACATTACATCTTGGTCGCCTAGAAGCATGATAAAATATGGCCAGTGTTTCAATTCTGTGACAAAATACATACAAATTTCACATACCAACCCAAGCCATGCTGCTAAGCATCATGGTCTACTAGAGGCATGGCATAAGTGTGGACATAACCACAGATGTCTATGCAAGGGACAATTTTCACTGTGATGTTACACAACGTGATGATACTACTGCTTTTGAACTTTGTTTCTCATGTCTTCTTCTTGTCAGGTTTGAAAGGAAGACTATCATAGAAAGCAATGATGGCCCTTTTTTCTATGCCGTCTTTCGTTTCCTGAAAGTGTTTGAATTTCGAATCATTTATAGGTACTGGTCGAGTGTATAAGACACTTGCTTCCCTGACAGTGCTAGCAGATCTCCTCCTCTTCTGTGGTAGTTATTCACATTCGACTGTGTGATCCAGTTTGAAAAGAATAATACAATTTGGCAGATATTTCAGTGTCAGCATGTCACACACAGTAGGTTCCCCAGCTTTCTTCCCAGGCCGAAGATATATTAGGTTACATGAATCCCCCTCAAAATTCATAGAAAATTAATAGTCACAGACATTGACTTTGTATGTCTTTGAAGATCTGGCTTGCCGCATCAGGGCCACATAGTCAGAGGGGAGAGTTTAGGAGGTCTGAAGTATTCCTCTAATGTATAATGAACACTATCAGTATCATTGTGTGGCCTTTCTCAGGAAACAGTTGTTCATTAATCAGTGACTTATTTTCTGAGCTAGATCACTGAGAGCACTGACCAGAACTTTATTACGGATCTTGTACACACAGCCACCTGAAATGAGCGTAATTTTATAGACTGATTCTGAATGTTTCGAAACAAAATCAACTATACACGTTGCAAACTCGTTGGCAACTTCATTCCAATTCGCCTCATGCCAAACGTAGAGTGTGACATCACAATCGTTCAGCTCATAAATTTTAAAACTCTGCACTTGGAATATCTGTTCGTAGTATGTTGCTTTGGCTAGTAAGTTTGGGCACAATAGCTCACTTTGCAAATCCATCATAAGAACCAGATGTCCCTTACTTGCAGAAGACTTTGTAGATTCTTGGCTGCTCTAGCACTGTCTTTGCTCTTAATATGTGATTCACATATCGATACCCTCATGTGAAAACCTCGTTACTCCAAATTCTATTTTTTAACAGGAGAGGGAGTCTTTTGCTGGTTACAATTCAACAATAAAGCCTCGTGAGCTCTAATTTTTGCTTTAATATTTTTAAAAATATATATCTGGAGATACATGCGAAAACCTCGTATCTCCAAGATCAGTTTTTTTTACAGGGGAGAGAGTTTTTCGCTTGTTACAATCCAACAATGGATTTGCGAGAGTTCGGATTTTTGCCTTTAAAATTTTGAAAAACATAACTGGAGATGCGTGCTTTTCGCAGTTGATAAGGAATTTTTTTCAGGGTAGAATGTAAAAATAAAACGAAAATCTAAAAATGTGGAGTTACGAGGTTTTCTCATGAGGGTATCGATATTTCTTCCATAACTCTACCCACTTTATAGCTGCAACACGTGTTACATTGGTTTTTGCGAGGCATATGAATGGCAATATTTTCTGCGTCCATAACATAATGGAACATACTACTTGATTCAGGCACGATGTTGTTCTCTTCACACCATTCCTTATATACACTGAACAAGGGAATCCCAGACTTAAGTGAAGATTCGACATATATTCTTTGAAGATTCCCTACAATAGTGACTTGGCATCTTCGGAAGCAATTCCAACCACTGTTTTATTCCTTCAATAATATTTGGCTTCTTGCTTTACTTGTTTCGAGCATTTTGTTCATTTTTGGTAGGTGCACTTTGTAGAGTTGCAGGTATGTAAAGGTATGTTCTACGACGGTTTCTATGCCTCTCTCCTTCGTTACCCATTTTTCCCCTTGAAAGTGAGTTCGTTTATATCTATCAATTTCAACCACAGTGTTTCTTTCAAATGCTACTACCGATACATTGAATGTAGGTAACGCACTACAAATTGACAAAATAAATTACAAAACAACTTGACAAACACATACGAGTCTGCCAATACGGCACACGTGCATGATCTCTCCAATGTATGTCACCTGCTTACAAAATTATCAGTCACAAAAGTTTCAATACTTCCTATGTGCCATTTGGTCATATAGGAGCTATCATAGCAGCAACAATTTAGGGAAACACGTAGGATATATCATGTTCCGTTTCCTGGTAAATTTAACAATGCATTTTAACCAATTAAGAGAAATTCAAACATAAGAGCTTGCAGAGACGATTACAACAATATCGGAAACTCAAAATGGCAAATTTTGTCACATAAGAGGTTCCACAATATCAACGACGTTATGCTTCACACATGTAACATAAAAATGTAAAAAATGTTACACTTATAAATATAAAATATACTTTACATGTTTAAGTTTCTTTCTACTTCACAGTTCATATGAAAGAACTTGCACAGTAATATAAATTAAAAAAATTTTACTCTTGGCACTGTAATAATATTTTTTTTTATTTTTTACTTTACACAACCTACACGAAAATAAAAAAATTATGTATAAGAATGTTAGCAAAAGTGGTAACATAAAAATAAATGCCTATTGCACTTTCAGAACAATTTTGTATCTAACACCTTACATAAAAAACTGAAATAAATGTGTATCAATATTTACAAATGCAGTATGTAGAATTTTGTGCACTTTACAATGCATTTTTAATTTTTTCATCTCTTACTCTACAAAACAGCTGAAAGTGATTTATAATTTCAGCAAATGTGGTAATGTAAATGTAATTTATGTACACTTTACAATTCAATTATTATTCTTTTGAATTCCACACTCTTTGCGTAAAATGTTTAAATAAAGATACAGTACAAAAATACTAGCAAATACAGTAATATCAATGTAGTTTCTTATACACTTTACAAAACCAACTATCAATTTTCAACACACATAAACGAATTAAAATTTTAAAAACTCTTTTTCATTTTACTAAGCAAATATTTTAATTTTATAGTTCACAAACTTTCACATAGAAAAAAAAACAATGTTGTAAGAATATTAGCTTGATACATGTGTAAATAAAGTACATTCTGCTTTTATTACTTAATCATCATATTGTAGTAGATAAAGTTAAACTCTTCACGTTACACCACATATTTTGATTTTGTAGACAATAATTGAAAACAATGTTTTGTCCTTTTTCTCCCTCTTCCTCCAACTCCTATATTATTGAATATCATACCGTCTACTGTTCATGAATAGGAGCGAAATAACCTCTACATAAGGCAACCTGACATGATTTGCAGACAAGAGAACTTCTTTTGGGTTTGCTCTTTGTGCTGCAGTGGACACATCTTCGCATTGTCCCCTTTACTGGTACGTGAATACCAACATTTGTTAGATGAATTTATTTTCCCCGAATAAATTGGTTTTAGTAAACTTAGATTTATTGAAAACCACAGGAAAAATATCTGATGGTCTATTTTTTTACTACAGAAACCCCCAATAAGCTCATCTGCAAGAACACTCAGAAAGGACAACTGAGACATTCGTTTATCTTTGGTACTGCCTATCTTAATTGTCTCTTTGTACGAAATGTATGGATTAACAATTGCGGCATCTAGTAAATAATAAAAAATCTTCATCCACCGTCTCGATTTCCAAGCAATAGAATATACCTTCATTAGTTGATCAAAACAATCTACTCCTCCCATATACATATTATAATCACTTACGGGTGTTGGACATGTGACTGTCTGCTTGTTTCCATACTTATCTTTCCTTTCTAAAGTACTAGAATTTTCTGGATTGTGCATTTTACTAATGATAACAACAGACTTCAGTCCTCTATCTTTCTACTTTGTGACAGCATGGTCAGAATCTTCAAACTTAAATTCTTTATCAGTTTTCAGCAAATGTTTCCGAAAGTTTTCCCGATTTTCCATTACTGTCCCACAACCAAACAATTCCTTTTGCAGAAGTGTCCTTAGAAGAGTGACGGAGCTGAAAAATCGGTCGAAAAATAAGTAGTAGCCAAGCATCTCGAAGGGCTTAGCAAGAGATAAAACAGTCATTTCACCAAGAGTCCCTTCAATGAACGTTGAAGTTTTACCTTAGTATATCTCAAAACCTATCATATACCCCAAAACTGCACAGGCCACAACCCGTACCTTGAAACCTCTCTTGATAGGTTTCATCGGAAGATATAGTTTCATACTGGACCTTCCTTTGAATCCAATCATATTATTATCAATGGATAAACAGCGGCTTGGGTTGAATGCCTTCTTGAAAGTTTGGCGCAAGTGCTGAACGAGAGGTCTAATTTTGTAAAGTCTGTCATAATTTGGGTTATCTTTGCTTGGCATACAGGGGTTGTCATCGAGATAAACGAATATGATTATTTTCAAAAACATCTTCAGGGTCATTACTTTTGCGATTCTGGGAACGTGAAAAGTGTGGTCGTCTGACCAATACATTCTGAGGGTGGGAAGACTACGTAACACAATAATTATAAGAATTCCGAAATCAGCTTTTAGTTCATCAACACTCAGGTCCGGTGTTTGCCCTTTCTGTGAGCCATACAAATTTGATTGGTCGACAATGTACCTCGAAAATGCTATGGTCATGAACTGCATAAATATATTTAGGGGGATTTCAAATCAAACTTAGTGTTGGGACCAAATGGTTGAAAAATTAACTTTTTAGATAATGTTTTGGGAGTGCCAACATTTTAAGAAAATTTAGGAAGACCTAAATTTTTAGTCACTTTATAAAAAAATTACCTCTTCATCATCGGAATTTGCCGAATAAGTTTCACGGACGAAAATTAGATTTCTTTCCGAGAAGTCTGGAGGTTGGTATTTGGGGGTCTGCATCAGTGTCATCACTGTCCACATCTGTTGTGGCAATTAAGTTAGTGTCCTCTAAAGATATGTGGTTCAGGGTGTCTGAGATGTACAGGAGATTGCTTCTGGTTCCTTGGCTGGATGATCTTTCAGTGGAAGTGAGATAGTTTTTTGTCTTTTATCCTGGTTTCTTGACGTCACACTTATTTCCGAACCTACTTGAGGAGACGACGGTGTCTCGGATGTATTGGGGGTTGCTTCTGGTTCCTGTGTAATGTTGTCTGGAAGAGTTTTCGCCAAATGTAAGGTAGTTTTTAGTATAGGGAGACTACTGATGTCATCGACATCAGAATCGCCAACGAATTCGGAGGCGCCAGCATCATCGTCAGAAATGCTGTTAATAAATTTCATGTACGGCTCATGGTCCATTTCTTCTAACATTCTGAGCGAGTACTTTATCGCCATCTTAGAACTGAAACAATAATATATGTATTGTATGGTATGTAGGGAATTTATAGAGAATCAACAAGTTATAAGTAAAATAAATGTTGATTTTTGACAGCATTGAAAATAATATTTTATGCTCACAAAAATATGTAAAGAGTGCAAGGTAGCCTACTCTAAGAGGAACATGTCATATGTTTCTGGATTACACAGTAGATCAGTATCGGTGGACTTTTGACTTATTTCATGTAACCAGGTTCCCCTATATATAACGGTTATTCTGTATACAAGAACGAAATCTTTAAATTTAAATAATGGTAGATTCGTAGTAGTTCAGCGGGCACGGTGCAAACTGCGTTACGTTACGTCATAAATTATCTATGCCAGCAGCACAAATAAATTTGACAAGTTTTCTAATCGGTAATCCTGCCTTGCAAGCTAATTATAACACTGATATCACAAAACTAACTCCCGAGCGGCTGGAAATTACTCACGCACATCGTGCCGTGTCCACAGCACTATTGTAAATCCAGCATGTAGCTACAACTCAGTTACAAACCCCAAATGTGTGATACTACATGTACTGAACCACATAATAAAAATTAATTGCCTTATGGTATTATTGTATACGAGCTCTAATTGTGTACGAAAATAAAGTGTTAGTAAAAGGATTTGGTCAGCGTTTAACATCGAGGTATTTAGCGCTGGTGAGGGGTGATATGAGGTGGGTATTGAGCAGTTCTAGAATGAAAGGGTGGGAGGAACGGAAGATCCCCGAGAAAATACACCGACAAACGGCATCGTCCGCCACGATTCCCACATGCAAAATTTCCGTGTCCAACCTCGCTGGGAATCGAACCCGGATCACCTTGGTGGGAGGCAACAACTGTCCGAACTAAACATAAGCTTGAGCTCTGTAACACAAGCTAAATATGTTACACGTGCATTGAGAGATGGTGGTTTATATTGTAACCACCTGTTAAAAATAAGACAATACATCGAATAACATTCAAGATTTTCCAAGTGCTTCAGTGTAAACTGATTTTTTTCTGCATAAGGACTTCACGCGTAGTTTGATGTGACACACAGTGAAGAAAGAAAACAAGATACGAAAGAAATACACGCAAAATCTACGTTATTATAAACATGATACAATAAAAATGTATGACCACTCACCATTCTGTCTTCACATAAAATATGTTCACTGAACGACACAAAGGTTTCACACTCCGACCTAGATACCAAACACAATGAATATGATCCGTGCGTAGTAGCAGCTCTGTTTTCTGTGATGAGCTGGCAGGAAAATCGCGCGGAGGTCACACACAGGAAAATAACAAACTAAAAATAGCTTCTGTGAACCCTTGGTGGTCACTTTTGTAACCACCTAGATGGAAAATATTTACTCGCAACTGCTACGAATCAAACTTAGATATGGTGGTTAGTATAATAACCACCAACCGTCTAAGCAATGCTATGGTTGATATAAGATTCATGATGCTTTTATAAAAAGGGAGATAGTCGACTCTAAATTAGGTGGTCATCTGTACATTGGATAGACAAGGTGTAGAGAAACAACCGCATAAGCGCTGCACTCAAATACTGGGCTAAATTGAAGACGAAATTGTAAGTGGAAATATGTTGTTGGACATTTATGTGTACAATGCGGCAACACTGCACTGTACTTAGTCCCCTTTTGCTCTCCACGTCGAAGTATTATTTTATGTATGTTACGTTAAGTAAACTTGGAACCATGTTTGGACCGCTCGGGATTTTAACCTGCACACAAAATATGCAGGTCAGAACAGTAGTAGTAAGATAAACTAAGATCTATTTACACTGAGAGAAAGAATTGTTTCATTGCACTAAATATATTTGTTTGGGTGATGTTTGCTTCAGCTGAACAATATTTTGTTGGTAAGACCAAGCTTGGAGTCCTCCAAACAATTTTAATTATTTTCCTCTACCAAATTATTCATTTAAACGCGCTTTGTTTGTGCCAAACGTATATTTGGTTACTATAAGACGTCAAATAAATATTTTGTGTAAACAAACAACTTGTTACAACTTATCAACAAAATAATATTGATAGTTATGAGTGATGTGCTTTGAACCAACAAATTTTTTCGATGGCCTGAATGATTTTGTTGGCGAAACTAAATCCATTTGGTTGACTTGCGGAAGATGGCAGTCTGGCGTGCGTGAGCGACAAGATGGCGAACACTGTATACCTCAACTTTCAAAATATAAGCTTGTGCGACAAGTAGGACGTCTAAACTGTTAATCAGCATAATTCAAGTATCTTAACTTTAGCTATAACAATTTCAAAGTGGTTAATTCGATCGATCACAAAAGAAAATGCTATAAACTTGAAAAACACCGCAGCTGCACGTCTCGTTCTTTGTGCTGCGGTGTACGGCAATAATTTGGTAATATTATTTGACGTCGTTTACCATTTCGCAGACGGTAAACAAACATGTTTGAAGATAAAGCAGTACAATCGTAATTTGATATTTAGGCCCAACTATTCATATACAAATAACTATCTCCATATCACAGAAGCATTCGTAGCTCAGTTGGGGTCCAGCCACTTGGCTCAGTGGTTAGCACTCCTGGCTACTGAGGCAAGGGTCCCGGGTTCGATTCCCGGCCGGGGAGGTGGCATTTACAACCACCTCCTCGGGTTCAGGACTGGGTGTTTGTGTTCGTCTTGTCTGTGTGCCAGAAGACACCTTACCATTACAACGACAACTACACGATACAAAATTACTGGGGAAATGTATTAATTAACTTCAAGGGGGGGAATGTTTGGTGCAGTACAAAAAAAAGTTGGTTTGGTCATGAACAGAAAAAGGGAAGTGAAGGGGTAATGGATCAAATCCTGGCCCAGCCATTCTTTTTTTTTTTTTTTTTTTTTTTTTTTTAAGATATTAGAATTTCGGAAATTTTTTAATTTAGTAAAATATAATTTTTTTAGTTCATAAAATATTGTATTTGCATTTCATATGTGCAACGAAATATTTCAATGACCCAACTAAATATTTGGTACTGCTAACAAAATTCAGCTATTTTCCTCAAACAAATCGATGAAACAAAATAATTTGCTACGGGCAAACAAATATTTCGTAACCCCAGTACAAACAAATGGTTTGGTTGATTCGAACCTATTTTGTTTCCATAAAAAAATTTTTCTCAGTGTAGAGTGCAAGAGGGAACCTCCTACAGTGCTATGTTGCCACATTGTACATGTAAAACGACATCGTACACAATTTTGTCACTAACATTTTAGTCTACAATTTATCCCAGGATTCGCGTGGTTTGCTTGTTATGCACATGTTTCAGGACAACCATTATACAAATAAAACAGCAAACAGTACGCAATTTAAGGTTGTTTTGTGGTTAGGTGCGTTGCTATAAGTACATACGCGCAGGATCGAATCGTGATTCCGCCTATAAGTTTTTTAATAATTACTTGTGAAATTATTTGCTTAATACTGTAGTTATATTTACTTCTTAATTATCAAAATAAATATTTTCTAGTTGCAAAAACATACACTTCGTATTTAAAAAAAAAAATGTTTGTAGTTCTAAGAGAAATTCCTTTGGCAAATGAAAATCCAAGGAATTTTCCCCACCGGGAATGGAACCCGGATCTCCTTGATGAATTTTTAACGTTTGTCTACTGTTTGAGCTCTTAAGGTCGTCGTAGAAATAACTTCTTTACACCAACTTAGACAAATTTGGGGTAGTTATGTATGCTGATTGCTTGTTATGCTTTACGAGCATTAAAATTTACGTTTTCACTTTCTGTAATAAGAAATATAAAATATGTAATATTTAATGGATGTTTATATCACGGAACGAATAAAAACTTTTTTGCTACGTTAATGAGATTAAATTTCGTATAAATTTACTGAAATACCTAAACACACATTTTTCAAGTACAAAAATATGCTAAAATAATTTACATTACAAAATAATATTAAATAGCAAATTTAATTTTTATTTAAATTAAATGCAAATGAGAAGTATAATTTAAATGAATTTATTTAAGTAGTCTTTAATTTTCCATCGATGAAACACTCAAGACATTTAACATCAGCGAGAAATCCTCCATTTCCCCGAATTTTATTTCTTGTGGAACAGCCCACGAGGCAAGAATCTTTCAGCAATCAATACGAGGTAGCGGATGCCTGCAGAATCTCAAATAAGCTAATAGAAAATGAGTGCAGCCCAAGTTCGAGGGAATGAGAAGGGGGAGTTTTTTTTGTAAGAGAGCGGCAGACCGTTGCAAAGAAAGTAAAAAAAAACTGCCAACTCAAAGAAAAAATAAGACACAGTAGAAATCAAGGCAAAAGTAAGGCCTAATATTTCCTTAAAAATTTGCTGTCAACCTCTATCTTTGCTGACTGTAACAAAATTTTAGTTGTTCATCAAATTATAAGTTTTTTAATAATGAAATTATGGCTTGCCTTTCTTAAATAAATTACCTTATGGCGATCCACTGTACGACAACAGAACAAACAGTGGTGTCGTTGAATGAATAGTTAAGAATGGCATTATATAACATTCCGGCAGCATAAAACACAAAAGAAATACGTCCATAACTATTGGCGAAATGACTTTCTAGTAACGGTACGCATGCCATAGAGCTTTATTTTTAGCCCTGTATTCATAAAAATTTAATTTTTAGATAAATCCAAAAATGTAATAATTACGAAAATGTCACTGTTACATAATACAAGACAAATAAATAGTAAGCACAATTTTCTTCAGTAAGGTAGGAAGGAGTCGCATGCAGACGGGAACCCAACCACACTGTAATTTATTATGAGACAAGAGTGTATGGTGTAATGTATATCCTGGAAAACGAACAATTATTGTGTCAGAATATTTGAAGAAAGTAGGAACCCACAAAAAAGGGTTAAATACAATGTTTTGATGCACATGGTGAATGTTGACCTTGAATATTTCAGTTTCGGTAAACTGTGGGTTGGATCCCTTCTGCTTTGCTCCATCTAATTATACAATAATGTTTAATGTATTACCGAAAACAAGTGAGACAACAATCCTGAACGCAAGTTCGTCGACTTTCTCGTTGGCGATTCAGCACCTAATGGGAATGGTAATATCATCGTTAATCATTTCCCCATTCCTCGCTCACACACGGGGGAAACTGTTAAGTTTATTTAACTGCCAGACATAATGGAAAATAATAATTTTTTTCCATCGAATACAGAGACTTAAGCCCTACCAGTGCATGTGCATGTATATGAACAATATTTAAAATTTAATTTGCGGTTTTAATTTAGAATATTCATTTTTGAAAATTGAGTTAATACAACCGCATTTCCTTGTTACAAATCAGTATTGTAAGTAGACTTAGATAAAAATATGCTTTCGTTATAACATGTTATAGATAATATCAGACTTGTGATAAAAATCTATTTGTAAATAAAAACTTTGCTTCCAAGCGATTATTCTACCACAATAAGGTCTAGTTGTAAGTTTTGTTACCTTCCACAGGAAATAGAATGCAATGAAACTAATGTGCTCCTGCTGATGGTAATGCTGGACTCACTTGAGCGATATACACGACGCGAAGTACGCGACGCGAACAAAATAACTTGTCAGCGTCGAAGCGGACACGCCTACGTCACAGAAATCTCGGCTCTAAATTCGCCTCACGTCTGTCGCGCCATTATAATTCCAGCATTACTCGTATAACCAAGCGAAGGTTTAGTAGCATAATATATAAGGTTGTTTCATTGCAAAAATAAAAAAAAATATTTGGTATATATCTGTCAACAATTCAAAAGTAAACTCGTACGAATATTTCATAGTCAGCATAATGAAGGGCGCAGTATATATGTGTGTGTGTGCGTGGACCATCAGTCATTTTTAGGACTCGGATACGGAAGTAGAAGATTTCGATACCCGGTTCCATCCAACCTTATTCCGGTTTCCTGATGTTTCCCAAAATAGCCCCTAACGAATGTTAGGATGGTTTCTAAGCGTAGGCGAAAGATGACTCCTTTCCATGTTCCTGTTCTTGTGTAGAGTGAGTGAAGAGAGAATAGTCAGCGCATAACGTCGAGGTCTTTAGCGCTGGTGAAGGTGACATGAGGTGATTATGGAGCAGCACTGGAGTGAATGGGCGGGTGAAACGGGAGTTCACCGAGAAAACAGGAAATCCGCCGATCAGCGGCCTCGTCCGGCACGATTTCCATATGCGAAAATCCGGGACCGACCCCTCCGGGAATCGAACTTGTATTGCCTTGGTAGAAGGCGAGAGGTCTGACCCCTCGGCCACCGTGGCCCCTTCTTCTGTAGAGTTGTGAGAAATGACCAAGATGTCGGGTAGAAGAAAAGCCCAACTAATATTTCAATATCGTAACCATGACAGAGTTGAATATTGATTAAGTATTTAAGTAAATTCCTTTAAATCGAATTATGTGGTCGATTAACAATCTCGCCGGAACAATTCCTGAGAAAAATTAGTTCCGGATGTCTGCGAGTCTGCGTACTAAGATAACATGACCTACACTGAGAAAAATCTATTGTTACACCAAACAAATAATTAAGGTTGATATTATTTTTTTTTTGCAACAAATAAGTTAGGTACTCTTAATTTAACAATCGTAACGTTGAAGTTACTACTGGAATTTGTTTACTTCGATAGTGAAATTTTTGACGTAATTTATTTAAAACAAACTTATATTTGATTCGGTATACTAATTTTTTCGTTAGATGTTATACATAACAATACGTGAATTTGATTTTATACCAAGCATTTGTACCTTTCAAAAATACGAACGCTAGTTTGTTTATGTTATTTTATTTACTAGCTTTTACTATAATATTAACTCGAGTCAACCGTATTTGAATCGTTCATTTCAGAAACCACCTAAGTGTGGTTTTTTCAACTTTCGGAAAACTAAAAAAAAAAACTGTTTTGCAGCTTACGTATAGGTCTAGTCTTCTTCATATATTTTTTTTACCAAATCGAAAACATGATATTGTGATAATCTATTTGTTTAACATTTTGTTTCCTTTAAGTTTTTGAGTTATACATTTTTGAAAAAATTGCACTTAGGTGGTTTCTGCAAAAAACGAGTGTATCCAAAGTGATTTATTTAAAATTATTATACAAATTAAGTCAAACCATTAATTTTTACCTGTTCTGGTATCAAAGGTAAGTCGTGGACAAACGTAAGTATAAAAAAGAGTTTTTGTACTTGGTCTAAATAAACTAATACAAGTAGACTACTTCCTACAGTATGTCTATATACAAAGATCTGGCCTTATTCACTTATTCAGCTTCTGGCAACTCCTTGTCAGTTGTTGGCCATTGGATGATAGTGTCATAGAAGGCTTCATATCCAACAGTGTATTCCATCAACTTTTTTATATCGTCTATCTTTTTTTTTGTTATTTGGGACCTAAAACCAAAAAATCTCACTGTGCAAAACCCGATAAATTTTAAAATTTGTTACAGCGTACAACAATGTTTAGCTGAAAGTAAAATATAAACGTTTAAAATAACCTTGGTAAAATAAAAGTAAACATACCTTCCCCAAAGGATAAGCTTTCTCTGTTGCTAGTTCCGGAGGGCTGGCAGTTTTTAGCAATGTGAAGGTAGATGATGTTATTCCTCCAATGAATTCGCTTGCGACCAATTTCCCCGGAGTATCCTTGTTGTACAGAAACTGCTTGTATCTGGACACTTTGAACGGCTGCTTATTTTCTTTGGGTACTTTCCTGCTTGATGTTTCGTCCGAATTTGTCATTTTCTTATATGATTTGGGCCACCACTTTTTGAAGCTGAGAACATCGTCTGATGTAAGGTGATATACAGTAAATCGGCCAGACTTACTAGCTTTTAGCATGAGCTCTGCATATACATCAGGAGTATAAATCCTGTCCATCTTTCTCAAGAGACGCTTTATGCTTCCAAAATCTCTGTCACATGGGGAAAATGAGTGACCACGTACAGGGAAGTTGTGAGTTATTGTTTCAAACCGACCTGAGTCACAGAGATTTAGTAAAAAACGCACAACTGTATGATTCTTATTTTGGCCTGATGGCCCATCACAAAACAG
>PNEQ01101835.1:29193-41254 GCA_003012365.1 Medauroidea extradentata | reverse complement strand
ATTCTATGGGTATTGTTAGTTTCGTTTTTGGTGTTATGTTATTATTATTGTCATGGTTCATGTTGGTCTAAAAATAATTGTGAGAAATCCGCAATGAATTTAAGGTACTATAGGGACCAAGGTTTTGTCCATATTACAGTTTTGGAAAATTGTTTGAATCATTTGAAGAAACAATAATATCTTGGAATATTCGTATACCAAAGGGGCGAGTTTTGTTATCATTGATTGTATTTGTGGTATGATTTATGTCTTTGTATATCAAGGGGCGTGATTATTATAACTAATGTATATTTTTTGTTTAGAGTAACTTTGGATATTTTCATATGAGTTTGGAGTTTGAAGGAATTGTGTAATAACTTTGTACCTGAATTTAATTGTTTTATATGGGTCTTTTTTTAAAAAATTTCCAAGATGCAAATATCTTGTGCCCACAAATAAATTACGAAACTTAAATAATATTTTTTTTCTATGTTTGTGATAACATCCCTCAAATTTTTGCACCTGTAAAAATCTGTCTCCATCTTTTATTAATTGAACATCCATATTGGGTTTCATACTTCTCGAATTATCTCGGCGGGTCTCTGTTCTCCAACCTCCTGGAAAGATGTCGCTTCAAAGTCACGCACCACCCCGAGAGATAAAGAGGGAACAGGATCATTCCAGATCACGATATTTTCCTCGGTTACCCGATAATGGGTGCAGGTGGTTATCATGGAGTAATACAATCCATGCGGCACCCGAGGAGGCCTTTTACCGCTGCCGCCACTGTATTGTGTTTCGCCGCCCTGCCCGACAGCCACGGCGCCGAGGAGTGAGAGAGGAAGGTTGTGTCCTAGCTCCGCCACCACAGTATCGTACTACACCGCCCAGCCAGACAGTCGCGGCTCGCAACGATATTATCTATTATTTGACACTTGCATAAGTTCATGAAAACTCCTAAAATTAAGAAAAACGGTCATATACACCTGAATGTTGCAGTGCCCGCCATCTTGGCACGCTGCTTGAAAAAGTCGTTAAAGCCGAAGATACCCGAACGCGCTGGCCCTCGTACCGATTAAAACTCTGAACACGGATTTGTGGACTGGAAGGGAAACGACTTTTTCAGTAGGCCGTGGCACAGTTGCTTCATACCGACTATTGCTTCGTAACCACGAAACTCAGAATAAGCCCCCTGGAATGATCCTGTTCCCTCTTTATCTCTCGGGGTGGTGCTTGACTTTGAAGCGACATCTTTCCAGGAGGTTGGAGAACAGAGACCCGCCGAGATAATTCGAGAAGAAGGAGGGTGGGGTATATAAGGGGAAGCTGCAGTAGGAGCGAGAGAGTTTTTGCTGTCAGGTGCATGGTGCGATCTCAAGTGATAGTGACAAGTATTGGATTGCGACGACTGTTCAAGGGTGTCCAGCGAGTGGGACCGCAGCAAGTAGCAGGGAGAAGGTGATTCTAGGCCAGAAAGATTCTTCAGTATACTTTCATTGGGTCCACCATTGTGAGTGACTAGTAACCTTTCCTTATACAGAAAACTTATGTAGATGTTAAATTTTTTTATCCTTTATGTAAATAGTAGTTATTTGTTCTGATTGGCATTTACTGTGTAAATCATTATAGACATAGGTTATTTTTTTTTGTATGTACAGTTGTAAATAAACTAGGTTAGCTTTATTTTCTTTATTTTATCATATACCTCGATCCCCAAACGTACCTAGCCCGCAAACTTGTAACAATAGTTTTTCGAAAATACTGATACGTAACTTATAAACTAAGTGTAATTTTTCTTGTATTTACCATTTTTTAAAAGTCTTCACATCAAAATATTCAAAATATGGAACTGAAGGTGGAAAGTCACACGTTTCTTCTCATCACATAAAAAACTGGACTCTGTGGTATGCATGGTTTATGAGAAAAGCTTGAGAAAAAATGATTATGTTTCCGAATGGGCATGTGGGGTAGATTCATCTCTTAACACGGTTTACAGATTTATGCAATATAAAGGTTATAGGCACACATATACATGCTTATATTAACAGTTAGTGCGCCTCTGTGTAATAGTTGTAGTGTTGAAATTGAACTGTAACAGTATGTGACTTAGACTGATGCAGTTAAATACAATGAGAAAACACATGTAACGTTTCAAGGAGAACAAGTAGTCATTTAAATTTAATTGGTCTGCCTAATTAAATGTTGCACATCGTTGCAGCAGATTATTTGTGTAGCTATTAAATGCGAACCCGTACACTGTTCACTTAAAATACATTCCAGAGATCTGTTGTTGGATACATTTAAGATTTATGCACATTAAATCCCAGTTTCCGAGCTGTCTAACGTATAAAAAATGGATTTTTCTCAAAGTTAACATCTCACAATCTTGTACTATTCGTTCACAAGAAATCACCCCAGAATTTTATAATGAACTCTGCAGCAGCTTTGATGCTGCTGCCCGTGGTATCAGCTAGCTGCGACCTGGATATATGTTAGGTAAATGTGTGCACGTGCTCTATGCTGTACAGTTGAGGCAGTCTTCACATAGCGACTTCGTAACACGTGTGGTGCCAACTATAGATGTGGAAATCCACCTAAGGCGCTTACGGAAACGAAGTAGGTACAATCCTACTGGGTATCAATGATCATGTGACTGGATCTACTCAGTCGTTGGATGCTTAGCGAGCGGTCATAAATTCGAAAAATAGTTACTTGGCAGCCTTTAAAAAATGGAAATATCTGCAGAAGCGGTAATTTCAGTCGCCGATCTGGCAGACCTATGTTATTAGACCAAGTTAAAACAGTGCAAAATATCTTTTTGTGCCCGTATAATATACGTATATTGCTTTAAAATTGCGTACTAGTAATGATAATTTATGTCATACCTGAATTATGTACTCTGGCGAAATTTTTACTTGATAAACTGCTCCAGATTCTTGCTCAAAAAATACTATGATCCGACATCGTATTTTCCGTGAACATGCACTCAAACCACCTTACAACATATTTCCTATTATGTACACACACACGAGAGTAAGTTAGTTTTCTTTTTACGCGCGTTTTCCTTTGTATGGTCTGCTGGCTGCAGTCTAACCTGATCCTGAGCACGGTAGACCTAGGTCGTTCTGGCGCTGGGAACGAGTTGAACATTTTGAGATCTTGAGGACCGGTAGATCTTTATCGTATGACGTTTTCGACCGATTTACTCACTATCGAGTGGATCCAAAGTAGTTTCCGCAAACGTCTCTAGTGTTCACATAAAATCCGCTAAATTTCCGTCAAACACAGTAAAAAAATTGCCAAAAATCAAGAAAAAGTATTCTATAAGTATTGATTATGTGATGCACCAGTAAAAATGTACATATTTAATATAATAATGTTTTATTGTACTAGTACTTTATTTCCTCCTTACACATTACTTTTGACATGCAGTTTGGCACGTAAAATTACGTATTTTTTGGAACCACGTTTTACTCTGACATAAATGTCGCTGCTCCTTAAATGAAATAGTTCTCTGCTAAGCAACGATTCTTCTCGCTAAAAATAGCAGGAATTCCACTAAGTTGGCAACACTATGACATGGCGAGATGTGCATGTATGTCACTTATCTCGATGATACTTGCTGTCATGTCTTTGCCTGAGACTTTCCACATGGATCAAAATTTTCCGATGTCCCATAAGGAAATTGTCAGGTAAAGGTTTTAAAGGTAATAAAGTCAGATATACAGGGTGTTTCTTAAGTAGGGGGGCAAACTAACTTACATAAAACTACAATGTTTTCAGAACTGCTTAATGCTATTGGGATCTGCAAACCAACAGCGAATGTTGGTTGATACCTTCCGCCCTTATGAAAATAGCAGGGGTGGCTGCCCTCTAATTGCATATAACTTTTTTACCGTCCGGATTTTCAAACATCTGAAGATGGTTTATTGAGTAATGTTACCTGTCTAACAAAAAAAGATCCTCTTGTTGCAATAGTCTAGGACTCACAGTTTTCTTTCAAATCACAAATGAAGCTGCAGCGATAGAGTACCCGAAACAATGGTATCGTTAGTTAGAAACATGTAGGTAACGTTGAATGTGCACCATCAACAATTCAAGGAACACAACAAAATAAACACATGAACGCACTATTGCCTATGCTGTATGCTGTAGGTGCAAAACACAGGACTTAGGAGCATTCGTAAATTACGATATTCAATAAAAAGGTGGGTTTGGATGGAAACCCATCACACGAAAAGGGATGGGTAGAAACTTCACTGAAACCTTTAAAACGCAAATATCCAAATGATGTGTTTTATTCCACAAAATTAATTTTACAGTATAAGTTTACCAGAAAGCCATCTTATTTTTTGTACATGACACGTTATTCGAGAAAGGAAAATTAACGTCTTTTTGTTCAAAAAGTTCTGATTCTGTAGATACTAACAAGTATCATTTACTAGTAAAGGGAATTAATTGTAGGGTTAAAACTTCAGGCATTAATTTTTGTTTGTCGTGTTTGGCACGATTCCCGATCCGCAAAGAATAACCTAACAAAATTATGCACTTCTTTGTTTTCTAATGTTCGAATGAGGTGTCGTAATTTTGTATAATACGTAATTTTCATATGCTTTGTGTGACTGATACATGCGTACAGACTGTGTGATGTGAAACACTAAATAATACCTAATTTTGGAAAATTAAGGGTTGCAAAACCTATGTTGCTAAATGCACTGGTAGTCCATAAGCATTGATGTATGTGGCAATCGATAAGAAGCACATAAAAAACACCGTACAAGACTTCTTTTTACTTGTCCTGCCCTCATGGGGGTAGCTCGAAAAGGTTAGCACCTAATGTAAGGATATTACATCAGCAAGGTTACGTGTTTATTCCTTGGCATTTCTGTGACACACGGCAGAGTCATCAATGCTTGATACAATGCTGCTAAGTGATGTAGGCAAACATTACATGAAATGTTCAAAATTATCACCCCGCGAATCTGCACATACACGAACACGTCTCATCATGAATCTGCGAACACGTCCAAAATGCCTGGTTGACAACGAACTGTTCCACATGCTTCAAAATTTGAAAACAAAAAGTGCATAACTTTGTCAGGCATTTCTTTGCGGATCAGAAACTGTGCCATACATGGAAAACAAAAATTAATGCCTGAAGTTTTCACATTACAATTAATACCCTTTACTAGTAAATTATAGGTGTCTAAAGAATCAGAACTTTTTAAAATAAAAAAACACATTACTTTTTCTTTCTCGAATAAAGTGTAATGTACAAAAAACAAGATGGCTTTCTGGTAAACTTGTACTGTAAAATTAATTTTGTGGAATAAAACACATCATTTGGATATTTGCGTTTTAAAGGTTTCAGTGAAGTTTCTGCCTATCCCTTTTCGTGTGATGGGTTTCCATCCAAACCCACCTTTTTTTGCATATCGTCATTTAAAAATACTCGTAAGTCCTGTGTTTTGCACCGAAGATACACAGCATACGGCATAGGTAATAATGCGTTCATGTGTTTATTTTGTCGTGTTCCTTGAATTGTTGATGGTGCACATTCAACATTACCTACATGTTTCCAACTCACGATACCATTGTTTCGGTAACTATATCGCTGTTGCTTCATTTGTGATTTGAAAGAAAACTATGAGTCCTAGACTATTGCAACAAGAGGACCTTTTCTGTTAGACAGGTAACATTACTCAATTAACCATCTTCAGACGTTCGAAAATCCGGACGTTAAAAAAGTTATACGCAATTAAAGGTTAGGCACCCCTGCTATTTTCATAAGGGCGGAAAGTTTCAACCAGCATTTTCTGTTGGTTTGCAGATCTCAATAGCATTAAGCAATGCTGAAAATATTGTATTTTTATGTCAATTAGTTTCCGATATTTTGGGAAAATACTGTTTTAAAATTCGATGTTCAGAGGCCCTTTACCCATTAGGTGAAAAGTGCAAAATATGTTTTCGTCATAGTTTTTCGTGAGGAACACGTATGCGAAGTCTGTCCCCCTGTTTAAAAAACACCCTGTATATTCCGAATGGAGAGGAGGACAGGTTTTATGAGACCACATGCAGAAAGCCTAGTTATTTGAATTTGACGAATGAAGGAAGAGGCAATGTGAAGAGAGAAGTAAAAGTATGCCGTGTGCTGCATTACTTTTGGAAGGCCTTCGGGCCATAAAACCTGTCATGTGTATCAACATCACATTGACTGCTGCCCCGGCCAATAGCGGGTGTGTAGCTTCCATTTAGTATATCTGCTGCATCAAGGCACGTCACGTAGTGTTTCATGCTTCTTCTGTTGTACAACTATATAATCAATTTCTTCCAAGATCTGCCAAATTAAAACACACATTATGCTGTGTTGCTGTTACGAAAACCTAAATCATTATCGTTTTGCATTTCCAAAGTTCTTTATTATTAATAAATTACTAATAAACTTTTGTAATACCTAGGACTAATGCTGTCAAACATTGTGAAGTTGAACAATAATTTAATTCTATTTTTAGATTAATGTAAGTTTTTCATGGTGACAGGTTTTAACCGAATTACGTATTAAAACTCAACTTTACTGTACAGTATTTGTGTGTTGTTAATAGCTATTTCAACTGATCTAAATTTGGAACTTATAAGTTTATTAGACTTATTTGCACACATTTTTATTATCTTAACTCCAACATTTTTCAATTTATTTTACTAATAGCTTATATTATGAACGTATGTTTGTGTGCACAAACTCTGTTTTCCTTTTTATTTTTCGCTACCGGCTATCACAGCACACTTTCACGTGCCGACCTCGCAACTCTGACGTTGTTGTCACCTCTAACCGGAGATACAGTAAATTTTGTCCCACATTGTACCTAGCCCCTTCTTGCCTTCAATTCTCTAAAGTTATTGTAAATTAAATTGGTCCTATCCAACTACTATTGTAGTTATGTTTATTTTGCTATGTTTCATTTCTAACCTGGTAATTTTCTGCTCTCCGAATGCATATTTGCACCATTTTCTGTTGGGATCCATTCGATACCACAATATGTAGCGTATAGAATATATGATGCAAATTTTTGGTCTTAGGTATTGTTTTGAAATTGTATTTGTCAAAATCGGTGACTTCGAACTGCTTTAGTCTCAAATGGTGGAATAATAAATAATTAAGTCATGTACATTTTTTTAGTATTTGGGTGTTTTTCATGAATACATATTTCAGATGGAACTTATGGTAGATGTCAAAGTGATTCATGGCCATGAATAACTACATTTTGGTGTGTATTGTTGTAATTCATGTCTTTGTATGTTTAAAGTTTTACCGTGGCTGAAAAATTAATATAATATTTATGTAACTTACACGAAGACATCTGTCTATATATAAAGTGTGTTTTTTTTAAACTGGTGTTACGGAAGGAGTGAGCCCCAATACGGTTGTTTGCCCTGGGCCCTGGCATGTCTCGGGGCAGGCCTGCCGTATATTCATTGGTTTAGACATTAAGTCTGAGTCTCTCGAGGACAAGAGTTAAGGAATGATTGTACAATGTAGTTTGAGTTACATGTGTTTTACTATTGAGAATATAAGTCAGTCTGTTCCCTTTCCTTTGAAATCATGGCGTGAAATTTTACTAGGCCTAAGCAGACCAAACGTTTGTGTTCTGAGATGTTCATAACAATGAACGTGTAACTGATAGAGTTTTTTTTTTTAATTTAGAATTGAAATAGTGTTTTGTGAGGTAATTTGTTGTCACTGTTGTTTAAAATACATGTGACACAAGTAAAAATATTAATGTTTCTTATACTTTACTTCCTTAAATCATCTGATAATTTGTAATTTTTTTTTTCGTGATTGATATTTGTACGTTGAATGATGACTTGAAAGTATGATTTGGTGTTATGATGATATCGCTTGGTAGCAAACTAAACCTCACTTTCCTGTATAATAGAGCATAATATGCGATTCATTTGGCCACGAGCGTTTGCGTGTTGTCATGAATGTGTTACGTCTTTACAGAGATTGGCGTCTCTACCGTGTAAGCATTCTCCACGGCAAGTCACGACAATATCGGCCAGCGGAAGACGTCGAACGATCCTATAGCCACTTGGAGTCTAGTCAGCTGTCAGTAAATAACACAAATTTTGCATGTGTCTAGTTGCTGGTTCAGATACCAAGGACATGCAGTTACTAAAGATTGAGATAACTTATTTAGTAATGTCAACCAAATTTCATTTTGTAGATGACTAAACTTATAGGCTAGTAAGAAAATGTTACATATCCAACAAATAGTCTTGTAAATTAAAATAAAGATTTGGTTACAACTGTAACAAGCATACAGACACAACAAACACACACGTACAAGCAGAAAATGAGACGACTGCAGGACTAACATTTTTAAAACTATTCACAAATAAACGATCTAATTGTAGAGACACGTGCGCATATGCGCGCACACACATATAAATATGTATATGTTTGTGTGTGTGCGCGCGCTATGGAGTGCATGCATACCTTACAGTTAGAGGGTTTCCTGTGAATAGTTTCTAAGTAGATCAGTCCTGCGGTCCTCTTGTTTTTCGCTTGTTTGTTGACGTGTACAGTGGTCAGAGTGGCAAGAGTGGTGACTTTAGCCGCTTTGTTACTGATAGTTCCGTCTAACAAGTCTGGTTGATGATCAAAGGTGACAGAGGAAAGGGTCTGTGAATTAGTGTACGGCATGTGCATGCAAACGAATAGGCTTTATTCAACTGTAACAGCAATTATAGTACAGGATAGCTCAGTTGTGTTCGTGTGCAGGGCAGTCATCTTGGTCGTTGGTAGTGTACTCTCCCTCGGGAAGAAGTGCGTTAGCCGACTCCAACACTGAGGCACTGGGGTTCTTGTTTCGCGTGAACACGAAGTTCACCTCTGTAACAATCAGCCAAGTTACTGGAAAGTCTCAGTTACAGAAGACATTCAAATACACACATCTAGGCCATTCTTTCAGTACATAGCATGTACAGCAAAATACAATTTTACGTATGGTTGTTTATTTCCGGTGAAGTAAGCTTGCCATACAGCAAAGAAACGTCTTACAGTTATATATTTGGTATTGGAAATACGTGATCTGTGAATGCTTAATGTGATGGGGGCTTATGCACTCTAAAACTGAGTTAGTGAGAAATTAATCACTTCGGTGAATTTCTAATCGTTTCGGTCAAAAATAAGCAACAGAAGTTAGTGGAACCTTGCTGATAGTTTCAGCGACTAAATGCTACTGGTTTAAAAATGATTTACACTTATTCTCAGTGAATTTTATTAGTCCGTTACTAGTTTTTCAATGAGTTCTCCTACAGGTTTATCAGTAAGATACAGATTGTTACGGGATATGGAAAGGTAAGATGTCCAGCGAACGCCTGGAATACTCAGTCGTTTATAAAATCTAAACACTACATATTATATGTCTATCGTATTTTTTGCTGAGTATATATTCTATTGGCGGATGTTTATGTATGTAGTACTGGGCGGTAGTATGCTTTGCTTTAGAGTAAAAAATTCAAAACGGTATTTAGAAAAATATAGGATCGAATCCACAAACTCCAAAAAAATTTAAAACAGTAACTTTTATCATCTTTAGTACTATTACATGTAGGACTCTATTATAACTGAAATTGAAAAGTATTTACGTTTTTATTTAAAAATAATTGTAACATCCGTAAACCACTCGCACAGAGGTTTTCGGAAAAACACATTTTAAATCAAAAAGCGAATATTTATTAAATTTGGTTATTATAGAGTCCCAGATATTATTGTAAGTTACTAAAAATTATAATATTACAGTTTTCATTTTCTAAATAAACTTTTAAATTTTTTACTCAAAAGCAAAGTAGGTATACCACCGCCCAGTGCTATACATAACTAAACGTCCGCTAATAAAATATCTACTCGGCAAATAAATCCAATCGAATTACAGTTAGTTGTTTGGATTCCAGTCGTTCGCTCGACATCTTACCTGGAATTTCAGTGATTAGCGTTTCGCTAATTATAACCGCTTATTCGGATTTATTTTGTAGCAAACTGAGGTATTTGGTTGGATATATGAATGTTGCTGAGCGGTAGAACTCACATCGGCTAGGAATGCCGTATATCCTTTAAAATACTTCAGTTTGCTAGAAATAATTTTCTAAAAAATCTTTCCTTTACGACAATCTAATTTTATTTCAGACAATGAAAATAACTCTTTTATATTAAACTTGTGCGAAAAAATGACAACACTTTCACAATACATTCATCCCTGCACTAATTTATTCGCAAGACAATGTTTTTATATTTACTGTACAAAATAATTTAAACAAAATTTTTGTTTGCAGCAATTATATTTTACTGCTTTTCGTTTTAAACCAAAATTTTATTTGCAGCAACAAAATTTGTTTTGTGTCAAAGGAAGTGTTTTGGAGAGTATTCAGCCGTAGATTAAATAGATTATCATTCTACCTTAAGGATGCGATCTACCGCAATTTACATCACCGTTTTTTTATTTTTATTTGTACCAGATATTTTTTTCTTATTTTAGACACACAATGTGACAAAATTTGGCTCTTGTGAAATTTTTTTATCTCTCCTAATTTTCGTGTAATGGCTTGTAAAAGTAACATTTTGCATTTTTCCGTCTTAACGACTACACTAGAACATCGTTAGTAGTTTTTATTGAAAGATAACATTGCAAAAATGTTTTGTGCTTAACAAAAGTTTGTCTGGAAATGCATTTTATGCGAGTAGAATTTTTTATTTCCAGATAAGACAATAAGTATTTAAACCTTTTTTTATCTAACATATTTCAAAATGTAATTAAAGGTCATTAAGACGTTGTACGGTTAGAGAAACAAATTTTGCCAAAATGTTTAAAAAAATTATCTATATGTAGTTTTTAGGACATTATTTAACATTAAAACACATAAAATATTTTAATGGAATAAATCAGTGTTCGTAAATTAAACAGTGACAGAACACTGTAAATTACTATCTCGGTAATTAATTCGTTTAATTTAAACACTACAGAGTGGTGGTTGTTATGACCTAATAATATTTTCTTTTGTGACATACAGGTTTATCCAACTTCCTCTAAAATCATCATCTCGATCACAGCATGTCATCCATTAGTGATAAATGCTAGATTTTCAGTTTAAACCTTCTTCTTCCCAGCTTGGCGTGGTTTTATATCTTTAATATTTACTTGATATATGTTCCGTATATTGTATCCAATATGTATTCGGATTGTAGCGCGACATTCCTAAGTGATTGGAGCTGGTGAGTATAAGACTGCGCAATACTCACTCCGTCCATAGAGTGTTATAGGTGTGGACGTGGCCTAGTGAAGCTCATGTTGAACAACGAGGAATTTTACTGGTGCCGCAGACGGAATTCCGACGACGCTACCTGTAATCACAAGCTGCCAGCGCCGGGATCTCCTTCGACCAGTCAAATAATGTCGCTGGATATGATTACGTAGTATCTGCTTACGTGGTGCCTTTCTAGGAATACGCATCAGAATACGATCGCCGAGGAGCTATGGCGTTCGGTCATCTTAATGTTAAACATTTCCGTAAATTCACGGAAATATTTACAGGAAAGTACTTTTGTTCTACAGAAGTGGCTTTCGTAATTTTTTATTTACGGAGGTTTGTCCGTATTGCCAGTTTACGGATGTGTGACCATAATTTTCCATAAATTCATGGAAGTATGTTTCTACAATTGTAAAGTATGTTTTACTGCGTTTGGTAAAAAAATGCTGCTATTAATTGTCACTATGGCGCCTAGTGTTAAGGTTCTTATCTAGGTAGGCTGCGTTGGTGTATGTGCGGTACAACACCGATGGAGCGTCAAGAGTGACGTCGGTCGGCGTATGTAATGCATTATCGCTAGAGACATGAACTTTTCGCGAAAAGAATTTTGCCCCACTTTGTTCCAGTGCCTTATGTGCACGTCTGCAGTTCTGCTTCATAGATATTGGCAGCGTGCCTTTGAACTGTGACGTTTCTCATTTGACTGTACTAATCACAATAAGGTTACTGTAACACCACACGTCTGTGATTTGCGTGTAAAACCCCACGACACACG
>PNEQ01101835.1:10112-29093 GCA_003012365.1 Medauroidea extradentata | reverse complement strand
ATCGCTAGAGCCACGATTATTTCGCGTATTGATTCTACGTCAGGTTGAACGTCAATAACGTATACTTCACTCCTCCTTCTGTGATTAGACGAGAGCGGTTTTAACACACATTTGACGACTGCAAGCCAGTTGTAAATCAGGAAACAAGTTGTGGGAGATTTCACGTGCTACACGTTTGTACTGATAGAAGCCAATGGATATTCGGCTTCAGCCGGAACACATATAGAACTGAGAAGTGTAGGCTGTTGCCAGATGAATACGCGAAATACTCGTGCCTATAATTATCGCTCTACACGAAAACCTAGCTACTGGCGCACATACCTTTACTACTATTCATTTTCCTATGGGACTTCAAACGGTGACCGTGTTATTTAATTTGCGATACTTATGGTTCAAATTCCAGCGGTTATTTCAATTATTGTGTTTTTCGAATCCGATTGAAATTTTCCTATAAGATACAGCAGTTTAAAAAAACTGTTTTTTGCTATTTTGAGAGTCTTGAAAATCGCGTTTCCAATAAGTAAGCCTTATTTTTAAACGGATAGAAACATTGTTTGAAATGTGTGTTCTTTTCATAGATGTACACACGAAATGCGCGTTGAGATGTTTCTTGCAAATATGATTATATTTTTTCGTTGGTTTTAACTTGTGCTGTGTTGTCTATTGTCTTCTGTTTGTCGTCCACTGATCACTGTTTTGTCTGTTTCCATCTTATTTCATATTGGGAATCTGGTTCTATAATTGCGTCTGTCTTTTGTCTGGGTGTTGTGTCATTATTCGACTGATTTCTATCTCTAGAATCGTTTGTTGTTTAACAGTAATAATAGTAATAAAAATAAAAATAACTGCCCTAATTCCTTTGGGATTGCATTTTTTATATTTATTGTGTGCGTTTTATTTTATTTTTTTGTACTTTGTCATTCAACACAGGTTTGTTCAGCAAAACATGAGTAATGGCGTATATCCGCAAACCAATAAATTCTAATGATTACTTGTAATTCGCTGCAGTGCGTTTCAAGCGTAGATAGATAAGAACCTTAACGTGCATGCACACTGGTGCGAAAATAAGAGTGATGCGGAGCGAAGAGTAATACAACCAAGGACTCGTATCGTGCATGGACAAAGGGCCGAAAAGCCCCGTGACTGAAGTGTTCCGAGGAGGCCACACACATAATTCAATCTCCTCGTTTCACCTATCGTGCTGTGGGAGGATTCACATGTCACATGAAATTCATCGCAGCTGGAAAAAAAAATTGCACCTCTTCTCTGCGTTTGGCGCCAGTAGGTACGCACTTTAAAATGTAATTTGTTTCTATACAGTAAAATATTTTTCTCATTTTCTGATGAAGTTCTGTAAAATCAGGATGCCAACATTTGTATCTTATAAAGTTGGTCTCTTACCACTACGTGGAACCCACTCGCTGACTATCTTGCCACTGTGGTACATTGAATAGTGTTTGCCTGGTAATATCAAGGCTGTGGTTTCGAATCCTGGCAAGTTGGAGAAATTTTTCAGGGTACTAAATTGTATGTCAAGGTCTCGAGGAAACATAAAAAAGAAGATTATTTCGTATTTCTTGAAAATAGTCTGCCAGTAAATTAAAAAAAAAAAAAAGTTCAATTTTTGGGAGGAAAACGAATTGTTCGTAATTTTACGTGGGATTCCGTTACCAAGCAAAACTGAGTGTCCGTTATTTTACTTCCTGCCTGTACTTTTCCGTAATCTCATGGATTTATTTTTAACAGTAAGACTTGAAATGATGTGAAGGCTCATTTGATACAGGCGAACTTCACCGCTTGTTGGTTGTCCAAGGCGTCAGTACCAGCCCCGCGTCCGTTTGACTCCTGTGTGTTACCACCGGTCTTCTATTGTTCTGGCAGGCGGCTAGCAGGGCCTCCGCCTTAACGCTGATTGGTGGTAGGCATTTCCGCCATGTTGCTTGCCAGAGATGCCATTTTGTTGGCGTGTGTGACTGAGTTTGTCGTCCTACCGGCTATTTCACTTATGTATACCTAAATATTCGGTAGTTCGGCCAAGACGATGGTCAAGTGGTCTAGCAACTGCAGCGACATTTGCGCCGACTGAATGTATTCAAACAGGCAACGAATAGATGGGCCCGGACAGTCGTCTAGATAGACGAGTCTAAGCTGGGCAAAATAATAATTGAAAGAGTCGCAAAATCGAGGGACTCGAAGAACAGTGGGTTTTCAGCGGCGTCCTGAGAAATGAAAGTTCTTCTGGTTCCCGTCAACAGTTGGAATGCCAGCATCCTGACCAAGATAATCAGGGAGTGAGAGTTCGAGTCCCGGCACCACCATCGTTTCCGACTGCTGGCGAACTACAAGTCACTGGACGCCTACGGATACCGTTACCTGCAGGTTAACTGCATAGAAGAATTCATCTGCAAGCGGCGAAAAGAGTGGCATCGTACAATGTAGGAACCTGGAGCAGCTGGCGTCAGAGGATCTGATGGTGCACACCCAGAACATCTTAAGGAATTTGTTCTCCGTCGAATACAGAATCCCGTGCTTCGGCCGTTGAAATTAGTACTGGGAAGCCTGACAGCCACCTGAGATGCTGAAAATTGTCTGTAGGTACATTTGAAATATATTTTTTAATCTTGTAAAATGTTGCGACACTGAGTATGTAATACAGAATGAATAAATATTTTTCGCAGCTTTAATGGTTTTCACCCACACTGTAAAAATGTAAATATACACTTACAAATAACCGTTAATTTTACATATTTGTAGTGTAATTATGGAATACTCTGACAGTAAGTGTATTTATAGGCCTATAGGCTCACAATTGTAATTACTGATCCAAAATATGTACAAAGCTTTGATTAAAAAAACAAATGTATAGATAAATTTATTAGAAGTACACTGACTGACTTATTGTAATATTACACGTAATTTTGTTTTTATAACCATACTGTGCTTGTGTAAATGCACTAACTTAATAAAAATCCATGTTCTTAAATAAACACTTATTTCATAAAAATTCATATTTCATAGCGCAGTTATGAAACGGAAAAATGCTTATAAATATAATCTGGCAATTTGTGTATTGATATCTCCACTCAAGAAAAAGATGTACGGCTATTTTTGTACAGAAACATTTAAAAATTTTACCATCTCTGACGTACATGTTCACATATTTATTAACAATTTTTACTAACACCTAAGCTTATTATATTTTATTTCGAAGCGGTTTTCGCGTAGATTTACAGATAAAAATGTGTAATGTCTGTCACCGTGTTTGTGAACTCCAGGTTTATAAATTTGTGTTTTATTATGTTCATGTCAAAAATTTTTTGCCAAACTAAGTTTTAGTCTTTTTACATGAAATTACTATTTTTTTAAAATAAACTTACTTGAAACGTAAATTGTTAGTGCGGCAGTTGGCTTTGTGTAATAAGCTTATTCGTCGCCCAATTATTCGATCGTGCTATATATTAGTTGTACGGATAAGAAAATACGCGTAGTAAGAAAGAAGAAAAGGTTTTTCCTTGTGGTTTGGTGAATAGTGTGCTGAAATAATACAAGTGTCTAAAACAACTAGTTGATATAGCTATTTAGCCTGGTTTGAATGGATCCCAAGTCAAAACTACAATGGCCATAAACCATCGGTGGTTTCAGGGTTATGATCCGTAACCACTAACGCAAATGTCGTGGGTTAGAATCGTTGCAGGATCAGGAACTTTCGTTAGGTGGAAATAATTGTAAGCCACCAACGCTACTTTGTAAGTTACATCCACTATGGAAATTAATATTAATCTATGTATAATTCACGTTATTTTGAAAGTAATTTTTTCTCCTTTGAAGTACGGGTTATTTAACACAGCATTGTGTAAAAATACACGTACAGTGGCATTGCTATTAAACATGTGTTTTATTGTACTTTTATCGTTATATACGGTTAAAAATCTTAGACATTAGTTGTGTAAAATTACATGAACATTTGTGGAGATTGTGCTGCCACGTATATTCAAGTAAAATTACACAAACAATTTTACAGTTAGCCTTTAAATGCCGTTTTACCAGTTTATCGTATAATTTTAACTAATATTTTGTATAACTGAAAAAAATTATTTTTTAGAAAATTGTTCATAACTGTTTATAGTCAATTAATTTGTATTAAACTGTCAGCATTCAAACTGTGCAATTTATCAGTACATCGTATAATTTAAAAAAAGTATTTCATGTGATTGCAGTCTGTTGTACAAAAAATATTTTTAAATATCCTAGGTGTCGTTAAAAACAGAACACTTTTCTGTCAAGAGTTTGTACTATACAATTAAATATATTTTATGACTTTTTTGAAAAAAATGTTTAACCCTTCAGGACTCGCGGGTGGGGTCTCGGCGCCGCTAGCGTATTTGTTTCTTACACTCTAAGCTGATAACGGTACTTTCATGCCGCCCCTCCAGGTACCTTCCTTCCCAACCTTTCCCTACCTGCCCCAAGAATTTCGTGCGGTTCTGTAAACAAGTGAGCTCAGTATTAGATGTTTTCCTCCTCGAGACAGATGTGCGGCGCTCAGACCCCACCCGCGAGTCTTTGTGTTGGTGACTTTCGTGGTGAACATGGCCAGTGAAAAATCGACTGATCCGGCCGTATGGTATCGGTGGCTCAAGGAATTAGATGATGTAGAAGAACAACAACTTGGAGTTGACAGTAACAGCAGTAATTCGGGTGAAGGGGAAGATCCTGATTGTTCCGAGCATTATAGCGAAACTGAGCAGTCAGGTGAAGAATCCGAAGAAGACTCTGAGGGTGAGTGAGAAATTTTTTTTTGGTAAGGACGGAGAGACTTTCTTTATGAAAAAGCCATTTCCAAAAATTAGGCGAACGCCTAAAAAAATATATTGTACTACATCTCCCTGGGGTGAAAGGCAATGCAAAAAATAGTAACACACCTGTGGAATGTTTTTTCAATTTCTTTACAGACCAGATGCTGGAAAACATTACTTTTTACACAAATAAGAAACTTAAGTTACTTGCTCAAAAATGTTCAAGAGAAAGGGATTGCAAGCAGATGACATTAGAGGAAGTAAAGGCACTCGTTGGTCTTCTTTACCTAAGTGGTTGTCTAAAATCGTCTCATGTAAATGTGAGAGATCTTTGGGATGATGAAATCGGCATTGTACGGTTTAGATCCGTTATGTCATACCGTCGGTTCTTACTACCCCGCACAGCTCTGAGATTTGACGATATAGAAACTCGCGAGACACGAAAAGATTTGGATCGCCTTGCACCAATGAGAGAAATGTTTGAAAATTTAAATTTGAATTGTCTTGTAAGCTTTCAAGTCGGGGAATACGTGACCTTGGATGAAATGTTGCAAGCTTTCCATGGAGGGTGTGTCTTCAGGCAATACATACCAAGTAAGCCTGCAAAATATGGGCTTAAGATATTTTCTCTTACTGATGCCCGCATGTTTTACACTGCGAAAATGGAAGTTTACGCATTAAAACAGCCCTTAGGTCCTTTCCATGTAGAAAATGATAGCATGAGCGTAATGAAACGAATGATTGAGCCAATTATACATACTGGTAGGAATCTGACCATGGACAATTGGTTTACATCAATTCCAATTGTTGAAGAGTTGATTCAAAATTACAACACAACTGTTGTTGACACATTGAGGAAAAATAAACCTCAAATTCCACCAGAGTTCAAAGAAAACAACCGACCCGTATTTTCAACTCTTTTCGGCTTCACAGATGTTTACATGATGGCATCTTATGTTCCAAAAAAAAAAATTACAAATGTAATTTTAGTCTCGAGTATGCATGACAGTAATTACATTGATGTAGAGAGTGGAGACAGGTGCAAGCCGGAGGTTATTACTTTTTATAACACGACAAAAGGAGGTGTTGATGTCGTTGATAAAATGAAGAGTGAGTACACAGTTGCCCGAGTAGGTAACCGTTGGCCACTAGCGTTGTTTTATTGTCTTCTGGATGTGGCAGGAATCAACAGCCAGATTATATACAAGCTAAATACAGAACACTTGTTGGAGTACCGGAAATATTTGAGAGAACTGAGTATTCAGCTAACTCAGCTCTATGTAGCATCGAGGCTTCACACTCCTGGACTATCAACAGGACTTCAGGAAAAAACAAGAGGTCAGCTTGGAAGAGAAAAAAGCCCACCTAAAAAGAAGCAACTGGAAAATACCACTGGAAGACAGCTCTGTGGCTTTTGCCCTAAAAAGAAGAATAAAAAGACATCGGTGAGGTGTGTGAGCTGTCGAGTAGCCATATGTGGAGAACATTCAAAAGTACGGTGCATAGAATGTAATTCTTTAGTCGGCGCGAATGAAGATGATACAACCACATAAGTTTTAACATTTTCATGTAATTTTTCATTCAAACAGGTGTGCTGTGCTTACCCTATATTGGATGATAGGTGATGTGTGTGAACTGATAAGTTGCAAATTGTGGAGAATACTCAGAAGTGTGGTAATGTCAGTGAAAGACAAAATTTAATTTAATTTATCATATTCTTTATTCTAAACATGTTGTGCATTTCAAAACTATTTGGCATTTTAGTGTTTTATTATTTACATGTTTCATATTTCTTTTATGTGTACGAATTGGTTTTATTGAGTAAAGAATGATTTTAGCATTTTTATTGAAAAAGCGTAAAGTGTTATGCTTCAGGTAACATTAGTGAAAGATAAAATGGATACAAATCATATTCTTCATTACAAATATTTTGTCCATACCAAACATTTTTTGACTTTTTAATTAGGTATTAAAATTGTGTCTATTTATGTACTTTATTTTAACTTTGCGTGTGCAAATTGGTTTAGTTGTATAAATTTAATGTGAGCGTTTTTAAATTTGAATAATTGGACATTTATGCTTCAAATGATGTTTGTGAAAGAGAAAAATCTCTATTACTTGGTATTCTTCATCCCAAGTATGTTGTACAGCCTTGAATAAATATAGATTTTTTTTAATTTCGGTTTAATTATATATTTCGTTTAACTTTTGGTGCATAAATTGGTTTTACTGTGAAAAGAAAAATGTGTTATATTTTAAGTTTCGTAAAACTTTAATATAATAATGATGTCTACAGTTTATGCTATCAATAAGTATTTGATAAATTTCTATATATGATTTTTGCCACAATTTCATTTTCTATTCAATAAGTTTACCAGTAACAGTGCCTTAAAGTAAACATATGTAATGAAATCAGTGGCGACTCCGAGACCCCACCCGCGAGTCCTCATGTCTCAATAAGGAGCGCGAGTCTTGGAAGGTTAAATACTTGTAGTAAAAAATATACCTTTACAACCTTCAACTGTGTAAACCATGACATAATGTTGCAAAAATGCACCGGTATGGTATAAGAAATACAGAAAACAATATGTTCAGATATTACTCAAAAAGCAGAACCCAGTTTACTGTCGGTGTTCCCCAAAGGTATCAATTTTGGGTCATACGTTATTCCTGTACAGAAATTACTTCCCTTCTTGCCTGTCTCATAGTGAGGCAGTAATGTTTGCAGACGATACGTCATTTATCGTAACGAACAACAACACAAACCAGATCTTGAAGAACGTGAAAACTACAGCGCAGGAAAAGAAATCATGGTTTCACACGAACAGGTCGTGTCTAAATGTAGCTTAGTCAAACTTGATCTTGTTTTCGAACATAAATGTTACTCTCAGCAACTAACAGATACGAAAATTATTAGCTGGCCAAGATATACTTATAGCAACAAATAAATCAACACTTCTAGGCATGGTTATTGACCAAATCTTAAATTGGAAAGAGCCCAGTCAAACCCTCTCTACAAAACTAGGCTCTATGTGTTTTGCAATACATTCCAATAAAAAGGTATGCTATGCTCCTGCTCAACTGCACTTTCTTTCTACCATGCAAATGTCATTACTGTGCTAAGATATGGAATCATCAAATGGGGCAACTCCCTAAACTGGAAAAAAATATTACTGTAGATAAAAAGCATAAGGATACCATCTGGAACAACACACAGAACCCCAAGTATACCTCTGTTTGAAAAATTAGGACCATTAACTTTGCCAGCCTTACACATGTAACAAATAATTTTATTTGCAACAAGAAACATTAAATGATACTAAACAATAAATCATACAAAATTACATTGTTTTTCCTATAGAACAATTTTATGAGAGAAGTCCGTATCATACTGTAATTAAATTTATCAATAGTCTTCCCTTGTACTTACTGAACATATTTAAGACACAGTAGTTCACCAATTAAAAAAAAAACTACTTAAACGTGTCTTGTTAAATGCAACATTTTACTCAGTCGATGCATTTGTTAACCCCACTACAATGTAGAAATCAGGCCTAAAATAGTACCTACTGTTTTGCACAGTTGTTGCTTTTACATGCGTCATTTGCAATTTAAAACAGATAATTTCAATAGGATGCTTGATGATATTGCTAAGTGAAAATTTTTATAATTAGCACCTTATTATGATGGAAAACCTAGTATCTAGTATTTATCACTTAATTATTCAGAAAGGGTTCTGCACAATGTTGAAGATCACTAGCTGATTAACTCTCTTTGTATCAATGTTAGAATTACTTAATATTCCATAATGTATCTGTTCTTCTTGCATTTGCTTGCTATTTGAACGATATTTTCGTGAATGTATTTGGTCACCACGCCCCCCACGTAATGATCATGATAAGACATTTTGTTGCCCACACAGATTGAAGTGAATATTATAAAAAGTTTTCTTTCCAAAAGTGTAGTGAATTAAAAAGGCGTAGATCGTACTTGCTAGTGAGGTTTGAGGCTTGAGAGTACTACCGACGACATGCTAAGTCATTTCTTTTGCAAGTATTGCAAGTATTACGTATGTGACTTTATGCTCAAAGGCCATTGATATGATGCTCGTTATACACGGCAAAGTAAAAAAAGCAGCATTGCAAGGAGATTAGCAGCTTGCTCGGTTCGCATGATGCCCCAGACTACAGCTTGGTATGTTTTCTATATAATCGCAAATTCCACATTTTCATTCTTGAATTTCACAGAAGCGAACCAACCGAGCCTTAAGACACAATACACACAGTGAAGTACTGATAGCTACTGTTATTACCTAGTAAGTAAACAGTGCTAGAATTACAACAACAGGAGAATTTTAAATGTTTGTTACCATGTAAGTTTACAATTAGAATTATTTGGTTTGTGGACGTACGCCACTACTCATGTTTTGCTGATCAAACTGGTGTTGAATGACAAAGTACAAAAAGAACAACTAAAACCAGACATAAAACACACACACAAACAGAAAAAAGCAACCCCAGAAGAATTCTGTCAGTTTTTTTAAATATATTCTCGACAACAAGCATTCTAAAGACAGACTTCAGTCGAATATCGACACAACACCCAGATAAAAAACACAGGCACAAATAAAACATCTCGGTGTTCCGGCCAGCTGTCTCTCAACCTGAAGACAAGAATAGGCCGCAATTCACGAAAATTTGCAATTTTTTGGTTTTTAATTTGTGTTGTGTTATCTCTTGTATTTTATTCACTGTTCACTGTCTTTGTCTACTTCTACTACATATATTGGGAATCTGGTTTTATTTATGTCTGTCTTTTGTGTCTGGGTTTTGTGTTGATATTTGATTGGATTGTATATTTATAATTCGTGTGTGTGGGTGTGTGTATTAAAAACCTTAGGGCCTACAGAATTCCTCTAGGATTGCTTTCTTCTGTTCTTTTTTGAGTATTTCATGGCTGTTTTTTTGTTAGTCTTGTACTTTGTCATTCAACACAAGTTTGACCAGCAGAACATGAACAATGTCGTATGTCCGAAAAACCAATAAATTCTAAAAACAGGAAAGCCTGTTTTGTTCACTCTACTTACTAAGGTGGTAAAATAAGATATGATGAACTAACTGACCGCTCGATAATTAAGTGTCTCTGAAAAACAACTGAGTAAATGAAAAAAAACGTACAGTTTTGTAAGTCAGTAAACAGATGTGTTAGGAGGAATATACTCAAGATACATACCAAACGTGTCATCACTGTTTGGCCTCTTGCTGCAAATCCACACCACAGCGTAGTTGTCGTAGTCAGTACCCACAATGTACCACTTACTGGAACCTAAAACATAAGACTATTAGTGAGAATAGGTGGCTACATAACTCATCCTTAGGCATTCTTAAAGCCGAAAAGCCAGCAACAATTTCATCATATTCTATCAGAACCCAATGCCGTTCTACGTTTCTTAATATTTTATTATATAAAATTCAAAACCAATAACTGTCTTTTTTTAGAAATTATTACAATACCGAAATAAAAATATTACTGTTTCTGTGACAACCCATAACGCAAATTAACTCATATGAATAATTTAATGCTAATCGAAAAACATTTACCATTAAGTATTAAATTAGAATGCTAAATTCACTTGCGGGATGTAATTTTCATAAAATATCTCAGGGCTAAATGTTACAGAGTGAATACATTTTTTCCTGTAGTTGCGTTACCTTTACGATTGGCAAAGTCCAAACAAATGTAAAAAAATACACGCTTTAAAAGCTTTCATTTATAAACTATTGGACCAAAAAGTAAATAAACGTTAAAATACTTTTAAAAACAAACATTAATTTAAAATTATGGACTACAAAGTATAAAACTTATATTTAATACATGAAGTTAAATAAATAGTAAAGTTACAAAAGAACCCTAACCTTGGTCACTGATCAAAAGCGCAGGCAGTACATAAATAAAACTATAACTTTCAAAAATATTCATATTTTCTTAAAAAATTTGGCGTGAAACTGTATTAGATTCGAAACTAAGGCATAAAAGGATAACAGAATAATTTCAATTTTATGAAGCAATATAAAATTAATGGAACTCAATCAGCATTTTTGAACAATTTAGATTTTACTCAGTTCCAGACAAAAATATTCACAGGAGATAAGCGTATTAATATGAAGGTTGTCCGTTGTCCCATTCGACCACCTCCCAAAACCCCGATACCCCATCCACCAGCTGGACTTCCCTATAGCTCCCACTTACCCTCTATCCCGTGCATGGAATATCTGCGCATTTGAAGAACTTTATGCTTGTTCGTTAAGATATCGAAAGCATTTTACGAAAGCAAGTATAGCCTTCTGAAGATATCATACCAACACACAAAAAATATTTTTACTTTTGACCATTGGTTTGCTTGCCAAAGACGAACAGGAAGAAATCTTGAATGACAAAAGTCCTCAAGACAAAAAGTAAAAAAATCGAACTTTCCGAGTGGTATTATTGCATTATTAACGCATAGGTGATCCACGGGCACTTGACTGATACTTTAACAAGGGAAACATACCTATATTTTAGTTATGAAAATTGCTTCAAGTGTATCCTGTCCGTACGAATTAATTTTATCTTCAAATAATCACAAACTCAGAAGAAACGAGCGGAAATAAACATGCTAACGCAATATATTATTAATGACTGGATTTAGTTTCTTGGACATACTCCACTGCGATATAGATGACTGACAAAGAAAACTAAAGATAATGGAAAAACATAAATAAACAGAATATGCTTTAGTCAAAGGATACATACACAACGTAAAATTCCATGACAGTAATCTATATCGCATTGGAGAATGTCCAAGAAACTAAATCCAGTCATTAAGTTCCATTGCACAGTTATTTCAAAGATCATAGATTTTTATACGTCGACCTCCACCATAACAGCATCTGAATTATAAGGCAATTTAAGGTAAATAGTATTTGCCATTTTAATACATTACCTTAATTAATTACAATTTTGCTATAAAATACAGCGTTACATAAATATTACTTCGTACAAAACGAGAAATACTATTACATAACCTAAAAAACTTCCTAAGCATGCTATTTTCCCTGTAGTTTCACAATACCTTAAAATTGAGGTGTCAGCAGAGATCAGTGAATCACTTTTAACCAGTAATTTTACATTGCACGCATAATTAGCTAACCAGTAAACTTTTATTTGGACAGACTAAAATGAATAACGAAATAACGAATCTAGTTTACAACGTAAAAGCTAACAAAATCTTCAACAAATCGAAACGAAATATAAAGAGCGTGTCTGCCATAAAATCCCAGCAACTGCATTAAATATTAGGTAACTATAGACCAAAGCACTATGATTTATTTACTTTACGATATGTGACATATGCTTAAAATATTACAATCAAAACAACTTACGTGACGCATGTTGTCCTTCTCTGTGGAACTCGTACTTGCCATCGGTGGATCCTTCAGTAAGCTTGTGCATATGGTTCTTAATAGAAACGTAGTCTGATGAACTGAAACAAAAAAAAAAAATATTTATTTAACTTACGCTGAACTGCGCACATTTCGAGACAAGCTACTCAACAATGGGAAAATGTCATCAGGCAATAGCGAAACCGTCGCTGGGAAAGTCGGTATGCTAGAATTTTTATTCGAACCCGTTTCCGTATTTAGCGTATTGCTAATTTTTCAAATTTGGAGGGCCATTCGTGGATCTTAACCCTGACTGGCCGACATTTCTATAGCAGGCCCGACCGGTACACATAACATACAAATTGAGATATTTATTAACCTACCATATTTTGTATGGTATTTGGTACTTTTAATTAAGTTTAATTATTACAATATGACTACTAAAATTTTATTTCAGCGTGATGTGAATATTAGATTTATTTAATATTCGAGAAAATTTTCTTAGTTAAAAAAATTAATAATTTTCAAAATCGTGTTCTTTAATGAATCAGCAAGATGGGTATATATATATAATTTTTGTTATTATTATTATTATTATTGTTTGTGACTAGACCCTATGGATTCACGCAGCATTCTCTCATTTTCTCATTCTTTTTGACATTTCAAGTAGCTCTCAATTTTTCTCTACGCATTCTCTTTCTTTCTTCAGTCCAAATTTTCCCAGGTTTCTTTGAATTTCGCTCTCTGACATCATCTCATTTATGTATCTTGTATCTATATGTAAATTTATCTTCTTTGGTGACTTTTTAATTTTATTGAATCCAACTGCAATGCTGATATGCGTGTAAATAATTACTTAAGTCTGAAAGTAAGTTCAGTTAAACGAGCGCAAAATGACACACCTTAAAGAGGTTACATGCCTAAACCGAAACAAAGTTTGTTGAAGTTAAAATGTTCATTGATTTTGTTTCGGTTTAGGCATGTAACCTCGCAAACAAGTTTGCTTTAAATGCGATCCAACTTGGCTGCCGAATGTGCTCATTTAAACAAGTTAAAGACATCTAGTGTGACCGTGGCCAGTGTCTTATAGTTCTGCATGTGTGGTGTCGCAGTAACAGTTTTTAGAGAATTAAAACTATGAACGAGTGAGCTATTGGGGCAGTGGCGGAACGCGAAGTAATCTAAGGCAATAGGTGATTTGCAGTGACAATACAGAACTCTTAGTTATAAATATAACTGGTCGGAGAAGGTACTCTCTAAACCCACAGCACGGTCCCCGCAACACAACTGCTACGTGCTCGAAGTGCATAGTCGGATTTCATTCCGCTGGTCTTGTAACACTAGCATGCTTCGCCACTGTTTTGAGGGTATATTATGCTTTTAAATATTAAAATGATTAACAAAGCATGGATGGTTTTCACGAGGACAGGGCATCATACCACGAGGGCAGACTTCTGACTGGACACGCATAGGCGCCTGCCGAACCTTGATGCATGTTTTCTGCTATCTGTCGGCAGTTTTAGGCTAGGCCAGTACCCGCACATGATCCTCATGGACATATCGGTCGACAGTCCATCACACCGGCAGGATAACTCTACTCCAGCCACATTGGGTCAGGCTAACATAAAGTTGGGACTGCTTAGCGCCCAAGTGGAGCACTTCAGTGTGCCATAAACCGACTCCCAATATAGGGGAGACGAACCTGGGGAAACCCATCCTAGGGACTCGTCATCCCACATACTCCTCCTCCTGAGATCCTCCACTCAGCTGCCTCTTGGTTTGAGTCGAGATACTATCCACACCTCTAACAGAAATTCCAGACCTACTCCCGGACACTTTCGCAGCCAACTCGTCGACTCGAAATAGAGAAGGGGTCCTCGCCGAGTGTGCCCAGAATGTAGGCAACAACCACCACTGTGAGGCCAACCCAGACCAGTCGCGGAGATAACCTTACCACGGGGCTGATCTGGTCTCCCGTAGTACAACCTAATTTTTATGTCACTGATATGTTTTCTGCTCTGACTCCTACCTAAATCGATTAAGCACATCAACTTGTGCTCTTGGTAGCCATTATGTTATTCGAATTTCTGTACAGTGAATATTCAGACTTTCGGCTCCAAAGGCCTGAGAGCTGTGTAGTTTAACACCCCAACTCGTAAATTCACCTTGGTTTCATCTGCCGGTGGATCCATCAGGGTGGATACCTCTTTCCCAGACTGGAGGGCCCAGAGTGCATAGGGCACGCACGCCAGAGCCTGCATTAGTTCTAAGGTCCAGTGGCATCACGAGGAGGCCGCAGGTTGACTTGTAAGTGGGAGATTATCAAGCAGAGGGGTCACGGAAGCTTCAGCTAGCACCAAATACTGGGGGAACCCATCCCAGCATAGCAACCACCGAGCTCACGAGCCCTTGAGCAACATCAGCTTTCCTGTCGGGGTGGCTCTCAGAAACCTCCTTCAGATACTAGAGAATGGCTCTGTTCCATCACCTCAGAAGGAGGAATCTGGTACTGCCAGGGCTCACCTAAGAAGGAACATGGTATGAATTGAAGTCCTACGACAGGGTGCAGCATGAGGGAAATGGGAGTACCCCGAGAATACCGCCAGCTAATGGAAACGTCTGCCACGTTCCCCACAGCTGAAAAGCCGATGATCGAACCCTCCGAGAATCGAGCCTGGATAGACTTGGAGGAGGCGGGCATTTTAGCTACCCCGCCAACCGTGGCCCTTATTTAATTATTGTATAACATTTTCAATGATCAGCTTATTGGGAATGTGGCGACAATATGTATAAGAAGTTTGGTTATGATTATCAAGACAAGGAAAGGTGTTAGATACAGAAGGGAAGTCGGACTCGCTTATGCCCTAACTTCCTCTGACTGGTCACTTCTGGCAACTTCGCTTGCCGACTGACACCGATTTCATCGATAGGCATTCTTGCTACCCTTCGCGTTCACACTCATTTGTGTCAAACATATTTTTATATTAAAGAACGCCAAAATTCTGATTGTTTCTCTACTTTTAGCAATTAAATATTATTTCGTATTGGGTTTTCATATACGTCAAGCAGTAGCGCATGGCGTGAAGTTTCAATGCGATTTATTTAATTTCATTATGTTGATTTGTTTTCGCGGCAGATAAGAACGAAATACAGGCAAACTTTTACATTGAAATGCTTCTAAGGGAAAACTGGCTGAGCTATTTTTGTTAAAGTCTGCATGAAAGAATACTTGAAATTCCTTTGATAAGCTAACAAGTTCTCTAGTTGGTAAATATTGTTGATGGGTGTTGTGGGGGTAGAAAAGTAAGATCTTGTATTAAGGGAAAAATTATCATGTTAAAAAAATAATAATTAAAAACCAATTAAAGAAACATATACTTAATTAAACAGCATTACAAGCAATCATGTTGCTTTAATTAGAATGCAACTGCAATCTGGCTCAGCTGCAGTGTTTATATGGTTACGGGTCTGCACATTAGCTCGATAATTTTGCGGTCATTCCAGTATACTGACAGCGAAGGTCATGTATTCACCCTAGTGATCTCCAACTACTGATTACACGCATGTTGTTTTAGACTTTGATCAAATAACAATAAGTATTTTCACTATGTTTACTTTTTTAACTGCTGTAATCTTTACTAGTCGATTAAAGATACAGCATGGTTACATTAATTTCACTTTCATGTTTAGCACGGGAATTTCACAAACAGAGCTAATCAGCCATTTGTTCTAATCGTTATTTTGGTCCGGTAGGAAACATCAATTAAAAGTTTAGCAAACTTTGTAGTTATTCTGTTCGGATACCTTTACACTCAGAGTTCATTATACAATAACGCTAACTGAAAGATTTTTCTCTGCCAGCTTAAAAATTAGTGTGTATAAATTTTTAATTAGTACAATTAGTTAAAATCATATTTATTAGGACAAAAAAATAGCGGTTATATGTAGGATTTTGAACTGCCATGGCAGATTAAGTGGTCGTTAAAACGTTTATTTAAATGTGCAGGAATTCGAAAGTTGTACAGAAGACAAAAACAATAACAATCCTAGAAAAAAATCTTTTGCCGTCTTCGTGATCAATCATGCTGTTAATTTAGGTTTTTGGATATGTATTTATGGCATCGTAATTTCGCAACTCCGTCGCAAAAAAAAACGCAAAATATATGTTTATGCAGTTAAAATATTTGCAGTAAAAACTGCTATATCTATTATACACGATTGATCTTTTTGAATTTTATATTGTATCTTTAACATACTTATTTCAGCAGACGTTTCAGGTGTAAATGCATGCACCAGGTACTTTTCAATATTCTTTCTACGCATTGCTTTAATGTGTCTGCCTGGGTGGACGTATTTTGCGCGTTAGAGGCCAACAAGTGCAAGCGGTAAGGTCGACACAGCAGGCGCGTCACGCCTCTTCCTAGTCTCTAGGTGCAAGTCACTGAACTGGCGTGGAGTATACTCGCCGACAACTCGCCTGTATGAGGCATTCGGTGATGACCCTGTCGTTTTATGATGTAATATTTAATATCAAGGTGTACCGTACACACGTATTCCTTGTAAAAGATTCTGCACCAAGATTTTATACCTAAATATACTTCAAAAACATTAATTTTCACCATTATCTGCAGCGTGAAAATAAACTTTACAGATACACAGAGGACCTGAAATGGGTACACACATGTGCAACGATCTGTGAATGCTATTCCTAGGCACGCATAGCTTACGTACGCTGAGACGTTTTCGAATAATTTCTTAGGGCCTAAGATTTGCATATCACTTGGTATGGGCAGGCGGTCACCTTAAGTTGCATTAAAAAAAATCGAAGATACTTGTCGGAGCGAACAAAATAAAACATCTGAAATATCTAAATGTAAGGGCTCATGCACGGATTAATGTTTCGTTTTTAGATACACTTGAACAAACAATCGTAACATATTCAGTTGATCAGAGTCAAGCAAGAATAAAAAGAAAAAAAATTACGTTACAAATTTCCAACACTGAAACGAATTTGAATTTTCGTTCAGAGAACCGTGACCATTTTATTTCGTTAAACTCCTGCCGAACTTTTCATAGTCTTAACGGCCGTTTTTATCCGTGTTAAAATATCTTTGAACACCAATTTTCATGGCGTTGAAGTTGATGCGCTGCAGCGCCATCTAGCGGACAGTTGGTGAGTTAGAGTAAAGTGGATACCACATAAACTTCCTCTATGAAAAAATACATATATGTACCGAGTTACATGGCGAACGGTCAAATGGTGTCTGAGTTTGTCGGTCTCATACATAATAAATCCATACACAGGGACATACATATTGTCTGTTTCATGTAACTTGTCCGTATTTTGACATTTCTCTTCTGAGAAATGTGTCCAACAGTTCCATTGTTTGGAGCTTTAAACCTACCTGGCTTCCTGGAAAAGCACGGTCTCCACAAGCCTGTGTACAGACACGTTTCTCAGAAGTGAACTGTCAACATAAACATACGGTACACTTACATGACACAAACTATACGTAGACTACATAGTGAGGTATGTGTGCTTTACGTCTCGTCGACAGCGAGGTCATTAGAGACGGCAACACACAACTTGGTACAATGACATGAGTTGGGATGGGATTCGGCCATGACCTATGTTAAGGGCCATCCCAGCATTTGTTTGTAGTGATTTCGGGAAACCCTGGAAAACCGAAATCAGTATGGTCGGAATTAGTGATCAAACCCGAGTCCTTTCGAATGCAAGTCCAACGTGTTACTGTTACGTCACCTTGCTCAGTTACATACATACATACATACATACATACATACATACATACATACATACATACATACATACGTACGTACATACATACATACATACATACATACATACATACATACATACATACATACATACATACATACATACATACATACATACATACATACATACATACATACATACATAGCAACATCTAGATTTGTTCATACATAGATACAGATTTCAAAATACTACATCATACAATTCTGTTAAGTGATTAATCAATTGACTTTCACATATTTTATATTTTTATATTATTTACATAAGCCATGTGTAGATCTTCAGAAAGCTATAATGGGTTTGAAATTAACTTTTACACGTGTCCACACCTAGTTAGGATGCAGAATAAACACTTCGCATAACTTACCAATCAATAATAAGGCAATTGTGATTGATGAGTTCGTACTATTCTAAATGAAAGTTGTAGTTAGTATTGCAGTCTTGATGGTACGTAAAACCACACTGCATTTTTGAGTCAGAGTTTGCACTTATCGCTGTTATTTGTGACGCCCTAAGGAAGAAACTTTGAAATGGAGACACAAACGTATTCTCTTGAGATTCTAAATGTAGTTTTTCATTCAAATCCGGAAATGAAACATTCGGAATACCATTTATGACACTTTGCGGAAACACAGGTATCTTTGGAACTATGGCTGTATGCTTTGGCCCACATGCTGCACACCAGCAATGATTGCATGTTATAGGTAGAGACATGAACTTTTCGCGAAAAGAATTTTGCCCCACTTTGTTCCAGTGCCTTATGTGCATGTCTGCAGTTCTGCTTCATAGATATTGGCAGCGTGCCTTTGAACTGTGACGTTTCTCATTTGACTGTACCAATAACAATAAGGTTACTGTAACACCACACGTCTGTGATTTGCGTGTAAAACCCCACGACACACGAATGTCAAAACATCCAATCTCTGACCGTGAAGCAAGTCTGCAGACGTGCACACAAGTCACTGAC
>PNEQ01101835.1:0-10012 GCA_003012365.1 Medauroidea extradentata | reverse complement strand
GGTGGTCCAATTTTTTTCGTGACTGTGTAAGCAAGAATAAATATTTCCTGCCCACGCCAAAATTTTCACTAACACTCCCGTGTAATAAAAAAACAGTCGGCCGTCTGTAGTTGTATTGATGCAAGTTCGTATTCAACGTGAATTTGAATTACATATTAAACATGCTCGTGTAATTTGCTGCAAGCCTGATTTAATCTTGAATTATATTTAAGCACATGAAATATTTATAACATTTTACACGCTAACTGAAAAAAAAACTAATACGATGTTATGTATCAGTACAAAGTACACTTATTATTTTAACTAAAATGTTATGTGGAGATTCGGAGTGCACGAAAAAATCTCTTGTAAACGAATTTCACACAACTAATGCTTGTGTGCTCGTAGTGGTCTTGTAGCTAGTATGCCTGTTTATTAATCTAAGGATCGTAGGCTCGAATCTCGGCACTGATGAAAGACTTTCAGATTGTAACTAGATTGTTTGTTGGTAAATATAGAGTATAAAAAATGGGGAAAAACAACGTAAGGATAAAATTACACAGAAAAATATTCATTTAATTAGTACATCTTTGGCATGCTATCTGTAAGCCATATGATGGTCGTGAACTATTGGTGGTGCAGACATATGAAACCACGTGTAGGACAGCTGTTGGCTGTGAAGAAGTTCATTGATGAACCATTGCTGGTGCAAGCATGTGTTGGCCATTTATTTTGTCCAACTGTGGACCAGATACATACATACCATGGTTAGTGTGTTGCCACTACATATCCAGCAATGGTACCGGATGCATTGTGTCTGTTTGCCAACTGATGACAGGCTCGGCAAACTGGCTCTATGCCATTGATGAGCCATTTGTATTTTGCTACATGAGGTGCACCGAATGTCATAGTTTTCTTAGTTTATCTTAAACATAAAAAATATAACTTTATATGTCGTTGATTCACGTACACGCATGCAACACATTACTGACAAAAATATTGCTAGATGGACTTGCCTGATATCGTCAACAAGCGGGTTATTTAGGCCTACTTACAGAATTGGTGGACTTTTTAAGTTTTTGGCTATTAAGTAAATTGCTCTTTTTTCCCCTTGAGTTACTGAATTCGAAACAGAATTATTCATACTGCTTTGCTAAACAAGCTGTAAAGCCTCTTTAATTCTGTGTCATAGGCTATGTGTTTAATATTGGCAGTTGATTAAAATATACCTAATGGTTTTAGTTCTCTTTGTTTACTGCTCTGTTATCCGCATAGTAACATTTTTAGTATGAGCTGGATGGAAGAATAGTTTTAGTTATGTGCCAGCAGACGACGTGAAGAATATTATTCCATATTTTAGTTTTGACTGCATTTAGCTAAATGGCTACAGGAAGCACTTGCTTGATCTCCCCATGATGCCGAAACGCATCTCTTTTTACGCATTTCGAACGAGCATAGTGATATTAGATAAGAAACAAAGAACAACGTAATATAATGGTAAAAATATCGAAAAACACATCCTGTGATAATGCATTATCAGAATATTGTCTTCTATGATGTGGGTTACGGAAAACAAAGTTGTTAAAGCAATATAATTATTACGGAAAATATTAATGACTGAAAACAAGAATTTTTAATAGTATCTTTATTGTTTTCCTTTGTTTGACAATGTGGTAATTAGAAGACCAATGAAAATGTCACACGTTCACAAATTTGACATACGTACGTTTATATTAAAGTTGATTACTTCAGAGTATGGTTCTAAACCTTTAATTTCGAATGTAAAATAAGCAATGGACAAGTCATGCCATTTATTGCATCGCCAAAATGCATCTATTGGCTAGAAAATACTGCATTAAAAATAGTTATATCGAAAACAATGACAGCCATTTTGAATACCAAGGGGAATTTTTGTTTCCATTTTATATTAGCTACTTTAGGTGCCATAAATAGATATGCCGAGTGGAAACCAGTAACTACAAAGTACCGCATCCTCTGATTTCTTCTTGAGTACAACCTATATGAATGTGAGACTTTAAAATGGTTTACTGATATATTTTCATCGCTGGTCTAATATTCTTATAGCGGTTATATTTTAAACATAACAAGCAATGATCTCAATTAAAAAATTAAAATTTTTAAATAGTTACAACTCATGAACATGTACCTATTTCGTTACACATTGCCAACATTACTAAAGATGAACCAACTAGTATTTATGTTTTCAGCTACTGCCCAGTGATAACTAGTGTTGATGCAAAATGTATTCAACTACTCATTAATCAGCTGAATAAAACTTCAGGAAAGTGTTAACTGTACAGCTAAGGAGGTTTAGTTTCCATATTTACAGCTTATCAGTGCTTCACAACAGACCAACGTTTGTTCGATGGAGACATGGATAGCTCAGTAGTCTGTGTGCTCGGTTAGATTCTAGTTCACGACAGTCAGGAAGGAACCGAAGAATTCTTCAGATTGTTTCATCTACACGCGGGAAGAGCAGGACGACTGAGTGTTATGTAGGTGTAAGTCAGCTGAATTAAAATATTCTTGGCCGTTAATTTAATGTTATTGTTGATTACAGGAAAGCAGTCAAACTACTTTCTTAGAATGCTTTTAAAGGAAATTTCAGAGCCCGTATCACTTGTCATGCTGAATTTTTCTTCATATCTTCCTGGTTAAAGAATTTAACAAGATTTATTTGAAAATATAATAGCGATTTCTTCATATCTTCCTGGTTAATGAATTTAACAAGATTTATTTGAAAATATATTAGCGAAGACTTAGTTACTAACTCCAATTACCTTTTCCACATTATATGCGAATAAAAATATAATAGGAATGCAGAAACTAAGATATAAATATTTTTAACATTGTTCGCCTTTGCACGAAAACCATACTGAAGCCTTAGTGAAATTATGTATACATTTACACATATAATAGTAAACTGTAAATCAGTTATAAAGATTTATTTTCAGTAACTCCCCTAACTAATAAGTTACGACATAAAAATGAATATTTAGAGTGTGAGAAGTTACACACCCTTTTAATTTCTGTGAGCAGTTTTATAAACACTAAAAAGTTTGGCTAAACTACGACGATATCCTCGATGAAGACGTAGATAGATGCATCCTTCCACATCAGTTTTTCGAGATGCGTAACGTACGACTTCCTATCCCAGACTCTAATATGCTGCATCAATATTGCTCTAAGAGTAAAAAAAGTGTACATAAAGCATTAAATTCACTGTTGCCAATATTTCTCATTTTAAACACAAAAGAAACAAAACAAACCGTATTACAGAACCATGTATTCTATGCATATAATTGCACATCACTTGTTTGCTTAGTACTATTTTAGTCATACCTATTATGCAATTATTAATACGAGCTGAATAATTTTAGGAAAATTATTCTAAGTTTAAAAAATACATTTCTTGGCATTCGAACATTTTTTTCTGCGTTGGCAAGCGTGACTTCCAGCTGCACTGAAGGGAAAGGAAAACACTTGTGCCTGCTGAGGCAGATGTGAATAAGTGGCTAGTGACGGCGACGGTGTACTCACGAAGTATTGTAGAAGAAGAGTTCAGAAGCAAAGTCCCCATCGCTGGCGCGGCTGAAGACACTGTGTTGGCACTTGAGAGCGGCGCCGCCCGGCCAGTTGAAGGTCGTCTGCTTGATATGGTGCCACTCGCCCAGCAACTGCAGCACACGGAGGAAACCTCAACGTCAGCACCTCGCTTTTATCCCACCCCAGCTCTTATTGTCACGAATGATCCAAAAGAGTTATTTATCAGGATATGACTTTGTAGAAATTTACATCGATTCACAGCAGTATAACATAGCCACTGCGACTGAACCGAAGACGTGCGTGATTTTATCCGGTATGGCGCAACAGACTTAGAGTATTTGCGTAAGAAATTTGGGCACATTATTTATTTCTTTTAAAATATTGGTTTTATGATGTAAACAATTTTACCATACTTTGCTTCAGAATTATAGATTTACAAGAACAATTTCTCGTTTAGTGTATGTGTGTGTTTGCTTCTTGTCATTATTCTACTGTTTTTTGAACACATTTATTGAAATTTCTAATTTAAGGAATTGTAACGAATTACGCAGAGAAGTAATAATTTACGCCTAATTTTAGTTGGAATGTGATAGCGTTCTACTAAGACTGTAAATGCCGTTCTCTAAGAAAAGCAAAATATTTAGGTGCATAGAATATCAACTTGAACTAACAATTATTTTTAAAATGTTAGATCCGCAATGAAAAACGCACCTTTCTATGTGAAATCGAATTTGTAAATTTACCAAAGGAGAGTAACCAAATATTTTACGTAACTATTTGAATTGTGATCAAACTTCATAATATTTTCACATGTTTGTGGTTTTTGTCGTTTAGTCCAAGTTTCGCGGCAATATTTTCTTTACGGAAAACTAAACACATGCAAATATTTACTTCTAATAAACGTTTGGAGTATTTAAATATAAGAAAATGATTTTAATAGGCACAGTATTATTCCAGCGGTAACACATTGTTGTTTTTTTTACCAAGGCAACATATGTTGCTGACTGCGACATCTTTCTCCCATCGTAGCCTATGGTTGTCCCGCCACAGTCATGATATTTTTACAAATCATATATATTTTTGCTGTTTCCCTCATGTTCTTTTACTGCATATTTATCACTTATTAAGTTATAAATCTGTTGCCAAAGTTAACTATTCCAAAAACACTGTTTTTTAATCTGATTTTTCACACACTGCCGTCATCAGATTGCTACACAATGTATGCCATGCTTCCGAATCAACATTTTTGGCTTACACTGAGTGAAATGTCACAATAATAAAACAACGAACACGCGTTCGTTCTGGAGAACCCAGGCTCGATTCTCGGTCTGGCCTTTCTAATAATAGGTTTACAGGGTTTTCCGAAATATCTTATAATGGATGCTGGGATAGTTCCTACCAATAAGCCATTGCCGATTCCCATTTTCAACCTGTTTGAGACATTTCGCATAGTTCGAAGCAATCTTCCGACAGTTACTAATCGAAACTATTTCCGGATGGAAACGTGTCAGAAACAAAGAAATAAGGAATTTCGAAATAACACGTGAACGAGTGATTAATACCGAAATGAATGCAAACACATGATATACCTAAATAGTGTAAACTGTTGATTGAACCAAAATAAATGCAGACTAATGATTAAAATGAAATTCGATGCATTTAATGAAAATTTATCAAAATATAATGAGAATGAATTAAGCTGATTGATTATATAAAAATAGAAACAAATTTTGTGGTATTAAAATGTTGGTTTTAAATTCACTAGAATAATCGCAGTTATGTGTTTATATGAATTCCGATTAATCTCACGCAAAGTTTACTAGAGCTGCGCATAAATACATTTTATCGCGTAGTGTACGTAGCAGCATTCACACAGTAGGGATATGATGTCCTTAAATATTTTTAAGTCTTAATCATTCGTTAATAGGTAAATACAAACAAATTTTCAAGCTGTGTAACTTCACTTTGATTTTAGGTATCTGCACTTGCACAGCAAGGAAAAGGTAAAATCCCAAATTTGTTCCCAGTGTTTTGTAAGTGATTTTAAACCAAGTATTGTCCATAGTTATGACAATGTTACACTAACAATTCGTAAGAAAGTCTAAAAGAAGAAATTTTTTACTCGTTTTTTACCAACATAGCCAAATGTGATTATTATCTCATTAGATTTAAAATTAATCCGTTCAACTGGAATCTTTGGTATTATTTTCTCTCATAATATAAACCCTAATTTTAAAACACCTTTTCAGATAGTACATATATTTTAATGTATGAAAATTTTCTTGACATTTTACATATTTCGTGAATATAGCATAACTTTTGTCATCAATAAGAAGACATTCTTGCACAGAAATTTTTTTTATGTATACATACTAGCAAATTTTCATAAATGTCAGATTACGGTCCTACTTTTTCAAATGTTTCATAACGTGTAATGAAAAAAAAATGTTGTTATCTCTGCCATAAAATTGTAACATACTGATAACTGATACATTCCATTGTCTCCGTCCATTTTTAAATTTTTTATAAATTTGTATGAAAAAATAAACGATTAAAATGGTAAACGGATTTCTAATTTGTGGTTTTAATGTTTAAATCTTAACAATATTGGTCCAAGATGAAAAATGTAGTTTCCATTATATGGCTACAATTTCAAATAATTTTAAATCTCTCGTTGTGTTTCCAATTAATTTTTTTTCTTGAAAAAAAAATAGGCCCGAAATGTCTGGCTTCTTGAAATTCATTGAATGTTAAATATTAATATTTCTATAAGGTGGTAGGCAGTAAGAAGGCCCACCCGGTAATAAGGGCTAGTTGCTGTTTAAAATGTTACCCGCTAACGAACCTATTCGCTAGCAGCACAACCACAAAGCTACCAGCGATGTTATGTTACGACAGTAGCTTCAAACTCGTAGTTGCAATTGTTTTCTGTAGCGTGCGTGGAAGAATACGGAGGTGAGTGTCTCCTTGATTTTATAACTTTTCTGCTCTAAAGAGCCTCTGCCTTTCAAGTTATGCACTTAGATACATATGCGCGAAATAGAATGTCAATACATACTAAATTAACAACACCCATGCCTTGACAGTCCATTTTATATTATTCCTCTTACTCATAGCAAATAAAATAAAAATGTCAAGCTAACAGGTAATAGGCCTACTCGTGTTTTGAGTACATTACGTTTTATTTGCTTTAATATAAATACCAATACTCACTCGGGGGCTGTTGACCGCCATGTTGTGCGTGTTGTATTTATTTTCATATGAAATGAACGGTTTAAAGAAAATATGTCAGTTACTAATACTATGTTTTTTTAGTCCCCAGAAAATTATTTTAACAACTTGTTCTATTACGGCCATTGTTCGTTAAAATTCAATCGGATTTTGAGGAACTGTGGCTGTGTACATTACGCCCGGCATTTTTTTAACACACCAAGAAGAGTCAGACGATGACATGTCACTCTTTCAAATATTGGCAAATCTTCTGAAGTCATTGTTTCAAGTACACCAAACATAAAATGTAAGCGTCACACAGTCCTCCGCAAGAAGACAATTAACTAGAGCTCAAACCCTAAATAGAAATCTCTTTGGAAAATAATTTGTCCAACCCACTTCAACCATGATTCAACCAACCACCTCGAAAGCTAGTGAAGAGCGATGACTGTAAAATTGCAATAAAATAAGGTTAATTTTAGAGCATTTTTTATTTTTATATGTAAGAAATAAAATTTTTATCATTTTGTTTCTTAAATGTGAAGAATTTGCTATTTCTCTGGCTTTTTTGGATTGACTATCATCTATTTGACATGGGCCTTATTACGTGCTGCTGCAGGTAATATGGCCCAATTACATATGTTTGTGTTTTTAATTATAAAGTTACCAGAACTTTTTGATAAAGTCAAGCTTGTACAATATGTATGCAGGCGTCAAATAAACAATCATTTCCTATACTAGACATTTTTGTATATCATTAGTATCTAAATAGTTATTAGCCATTGTTTCCTAAGTGTAACTGCAAACTAATTTTGTGGTGGCCACAATATTTTAGTGGTGTCAAAAAATGTTTTTGTGGTGATCACAAAATTAATTTTGCAGGTTAAATAACTACAAAATATTTTGTAGACGCCACAACATACTTTTCTCCGTGACAGAACTTCGTTTAAAAAACCGTACATTGCCGAATAACGAGTTCCTCTTTATAAACGCCAGCATACCCCTAACCAACACCAATGTAAATAAATAACGGCAGAAACGGTCCCTTGCCAAACAAATAACGTTGGGGTTCCTAACATGTAGTAAATTTTACCTCAACAGTAACAACATTTTTACCATTTGTGACCTACGTAAATGAGACAGACTCAGGCATCAGAATCAAAATTGGATTCAGTTTCGTGTTCTGATGTTGGATGTTTTATAGAGAGAATTCCTGTCAACTTCGAATGTCTTCGGTATAAATAATTAGAGACATGCAAATTTCGCGTTACTGTTTGGCAAACAGGCTAGAATCCCCTGGCCTATGCTCGCCTGGACTCATTCCGTGAAGTTATTGGTTCGGGGCTTACGTAACTTTGCGTGCCAGCGTTGCAGGATAGTGGGTATTTTTACAACTGACATTATATCTTTGGTTGAAAAAGTCTTTCAGACGTACCACACAATCTGTCGACCAACAGAATAAGTCAGATGTGCACACAGTAACTTTGAGTCTAGTCTGCTGACACATGTTAGCTAAAGATGATGGTATATCGCGAAAACGTTTTGTGCCAACATATCCTTGAACATACTGTAGTTTCTCGCAACATATTTGATTGGGCGATACAAGTCTGACACAGCGTAGCTATCTGCAGTCCAAAAACAGGCATCAAATATTACAATCGCGGGAATTTTACAGGCTCCGTCAAATAGGGAACATCTCCACGTACAAGCTTAAGCCAGTAATATTTTGATAAGCTGGACGTTCCTTGAAACCCAGTAAACATGTATGTTTTCCTGCGATAAACAATAATTAGAGATTATTTTATATCGCGGAAAACTGTACTGTTTGCTGGGTTTCAACGCACGTAAATCTTACCGTAAGATAACTGGCTTTCGCTTGTACGTAGAGCTGTTGCCCTATTTGACTGAGCTAACAAGAATCCCGTCATTGGTATATTTCATGCCTATTATTGGTTTGCATACAGCTGTATTGTGTCAGATATACATAAGCCAAATACACATGCTGTAATAAACTACAGTGTTTTGAAGGGTACGTTGGTACAAAACATTTACGTGATATACCATCATCTCTAACAATAATCTCTAATAATAACGCAAAATCGCAAGGTCCTTATAAATAAGGTTTCAGTAATTTAACGTTGAGTTACATCTCTCTTGTTATATATTCACGGGATAGACTTAAGGCCATGCTAGGTGATTTTTTTAACGTCGATGAAAAACTCAAAACATTTCAGCCTAATGCTTTGAAAAAAATTCACGACTATAAGGTCACTCGTACGATAATTAACTATTTATATGTGTATTGTAAAATAATGCACCGCTCGTTCGCATACAAATTATTCCTTGGTTAAACTTATTTTCATAACAAAATTGCCGACACTTCAACTGCAATAATATGAAAAAAAAAAAAAAAAAAAATACTATTTATTGCTACCGAATAAATCGGGCACAAATTATGATATATTTCTGACAAATCAATGACGGGATCCTTCGATATGGAAACTATGTTGCTTCGAAAAAAATCCAAAATCACTGTTAAACTACCGAGTATGGTCTTACGGGTTTCTACCAGCGCTTCAAAAGCGTTTGCAGCGAGTAACGACGACTAAATTTTTTACTAAACTAATTAACACGCGTTATACTTATTTACCTATGAAAAGAACACAACGCTACAGTTAAAAAATAAAATTCGGCACATTTACTAAAAATATCATTTTCGGGCCTTTCAAAATGGCTAAAAGTGCCTTTCCCAGACCACCTTATTATTTGGAAAAATAACAACCGAATTAAAAAAAAAAAAACAAGAATAGAAACGACGCTCAAACTTCTTCCTGAAGTAACGGCCTGACAAACACAGCGCCCGCCTACTGGCCATGTGTTTGTGTGAGAGAGGCACTGCGCCAAGGGCGATGTTGACTGGCTCATCTGGTGCGGTATCGCCTCTACCGCAAGATACTGAAACGGCGCACAGTGGTATCGTAGATCACCCGTCCACCACTTTCAGTGGTGACTCTATCTTCTTATTGGTGAAAAGTGTTAAACGAAACCATAGAATGTTTCTTTAAGGCTGTTCAAGGGCCTCGGACATGTAATGAAAATCAATGTAACATAAGGAATTCATAATATATATGTAGCAAGTATGTGTTTGGTACCTACTTAATAAAGTTTCGGAACTGAAATAGCTTTTGTTTCATTTATTTTAATGAGTCTTCTGTCCTAATTTAATTCATACAAATCATAACTATTTTCTTTTCCT
>PNEQ01101834.1:6747-41150 GCA_003012365.1 Medauroidea extradentata | reverse complement strand
TAGTGGCAGGGACAAACTTAAGACTGCTTTTCGCATGGACAGCTATAGCTACTTATCCTTCTGCAGAATTAGTTCAACTAGCCGCTTGGACATTCTAACACTTGATGACTGAAGTACCAATCTTGTGTACAAAGAGGTTTTTCAATTAAAGTAAATATTATCAGTTACGAATAATACTCGCGAGCAAAGCCGTGGGGGATCTGCTAGTTGAGAACATAAAACTTTTCTCTATGACTTATATCACTTATATTACTGTTTGTTCAAATTTATATTACAAGTACTTCAAGCCATGAATTAAATCATATGTTTTCATTCTCTTCTTCGCCTATTATGATATCGCATAAAGCTCGTGCTCACGACCCGTCGTTCTGAAACATATGCGTGAAATTCTGAAGTCCTTATTAAAGCCTTGCAAATACTGTTGCATCTACTATTTTTGTTGAGAGGACACGTAACTTGATTCAAGTAACCACAGAGGCCTTTTTGAAAATAACCATGAGCAATTTTCTGTTTTCAAAGCACCAATGCCATTAAACATTCGTTTAATTAGCTATGTAATTTTGCATGTTCAAACACAGCTCTTTAGTAAAACCTTGTCGGACTAGAACACTTTTCTACTTAAGTGTCAACTATCAGTTGGTGGATTTGTTAAGGAAGCTGCCTGAATATACATTTTTGTGCGTTCGAGTGTTAAAAGTGTGAGTCGCAAAGGGAGACAAATCACACACATTACGCCTTACTCTAACTAGTAGGTACAAGTCACTGGACTGATGTATAAAGGCCACTAATTTTCGTGAAAAGATTTTTTTCCCCACTTTGTTTCAACACTTTGCGTGCGCGTGTGCATTTCTGCTTCGTCGTTATTGGCAATGTCTTTATCACTTATTTTGCTGCGCCAATCCGAGCAATGTTACTGCAACACCACACGCCTGTGATTGGTTGGTAGAACTCCAAGACGTTGAGAGTTAAAAACAGCCAATCAATGACCACAGAGCAGAGTTGCAGGCGTGCACATTTGGCACTGAAGCAAAGTGGGGCAAAAATATTTTCGCGAAAATCATGGGTACCTTATGATGTGCTGGCAGTCTTCTCGACGATAACTCACCTCTATGAGACATTTCTATCATCTTATGATTAGAGACTGGAAGTATTTCGCGGGTTCACTAACCTGTAGTCTAGTCTTCAAGAATATTTATGTACTCAAGCATACAGCAGCTGTTTATTTGCTGATCACTGACACAGTGATATATGCTTACATTTAGATACGTGTTTGTTATAATTGAGCTCATGGAAGTAGCTGAACCTATAACATGGGCCAATTGCGAAAGTGAGACGAACGTACAATAGTTTGAATTCCAGCTTGTTCCAATAAGAAAACGCGAATTATTTCAGGTCTCTACTTATGACTTAATATTGATGATTTCGACTGTACATACGGAAATGTTTTCTTAAGATTCTGAACAAATTTTAGCCATATTTGGCCACGATTAAATTAGCATTACAGATTAATAGAGAACCTGAAGTGTATGTATACTTGACTGAATAATTTTAACACTTCGTAATTAAATATAACTCACGCCCTTTGAGCAGGTTTCCTATGATCTATCGGTGAAAACTTTGCACACCGCGGTGACATAAGAATGCTGACACCAAACATTGAACGCTGCTAACTATAAAATGTGCGTGATTACGTATGCAATCATGCATGTATGCAGTACCCAGTTCAGAAAATTACGCAGTCAACTTACACCACCCGTTTGTCGGTAATGATAATTATTTATTAAAGCACAATTTATGATACACATTTCACTCGCATTTAGCGACTACATATAAATGAAGTGCTAGTTAGTAAATAAATTTAGATAATGTGACTGTACTTTTAGTATGTATTCAAAATAAGAGCACAAGTAATGTTTGTTGAGTGGGTAAGCAGGTTGCAGAAAAGTGTGCGATTAAAAAACATAAAAGCTTGAGTTTAGAATGTCTAAGCTTCCACTCAATTGTTTTTTTTTTTTTTTTTCAAACTACATAAAAGGTTTTCATGAACAGAATAATAATAATTCCAATATTATTTTCCCCCAATGCAAATAAAAACAAGGACGTAGTTCCAAATATTTTAAACGTATAATTAAAAATGAACATAATAGTTATACAGAGAGCTTAATTGAAAATTTTATTTCCAAGGATTTCCCTCGTAATATTACAAGTAAAATTTTGGAGTGTATCCCAGCGTTGCTACTCTCTGTAACCTACACACCTTAAGAATGTCTAGTCCTCACTATATATTAACACCAATAATATCCCAACCGATTGTCTCATAACTTGTCGCGTAACTAATCCCTAACAAATGTGCAAATACCGTAATCTGGTCAGGTACATGTGATAAAAAGCCATAACGGCAATATTTCTTGTTCTTCACTAAACAATCCTATAGGTAAGGTAGGTGGGGTTTACATAACAGCCAGGTCATTAGAGACGACGAAACGCAACTTCATACAATGACAGGATCTGGGAGAGGAGTCGGCCATGGCCTTTGTTAAGGAACTATCACAGCATTCACATAGAGAAATTTCGGAAAACCACGGAAAACAGATATCAGGATGGTAGGAGCAGGGGATCGAATCATTGACCTCCAGAATGCGAGTCCAACGATTCTATTGCAAGAGGTATTCACGTCTCGATTACTCACAACGAAGATCTCTCATTCTAACCAAACCAAGTATTTCAGCCAATCACTGACAGCCCTTTCAACAATAGTCGCTACACCGATTGCCGTCACTCGTGTAGCCATTATTTCAATTATATTTTACTATAACATCTCAACATTAAGTATTTCTTGAATACACAAAGCCTTAAGAGGTTTACGCACCTGACGTTTGACTGGTGTTATAGTGTGCCACGCCTATTATTTTCTACGCGAAACAGTTTATTCTCAATATGTTTATCTACAAAAAGATCACAGGGTTAATACTAGGCTTCTATCATTTTAAAAAATGCAACATTCATAATAGAAATACGTTTGTGGGGTCCCTTAAAATGGCTAAAAAAAACGGCTTTTTTTATATAGTTTCAACTGGAAAAATACCATCCGGATCCGTAAAACACAACGTTTGAAGCACGCGTTTGACTTACCACAAACTATCCACAAATAAAATTGTAGGGTTGCCACTTTAAGTCTCATAAGAAAAAAGTAGTAGGAAAACACTGCACAACAGTTTGCGCGCCGCGAATACATGCGAGGCTGTTACCGTCGAGTGTGGAAATGTGAACCTTATCGTTTCACTGTATCCGCCCATCAAACGCGGAAAATTACATCTCTCAAGACAGAGGATGCAGAAGAATGAGAGAGACGAAAGAAAGGTAGCCTATGTAAACCACAATCTGAGTAATTTGTCATAGTCATTTTCATCAAAGGAAAACTGTAAGTGATGTATATTTTTTATTTTAAATTTTTCATGTACCTTATGTTACGATATACGAATATATCAATAAGTGTAAAAGTATTTTTGGGTGGAAAGGAACCCCAGCACTAAGGATGACTATCTTATAAGAACATATTTTAAATTTTTACCCTAGAGACTTCAAATATATAATAGTGTTATCGTAATTATATTATTTAAAATAATTGATAAATATTACCGCTACTGGTGCGTCATGCACTGTTCCTAGAATTTTAAACTGCACCTTTCCCTATATAAGTGGCCGACTGTTAATCCAACCCCGCGTCGCCATATTTATAGACATCGGTTCGTCCATCCTCGCAGGTCTACGTAACTTTCCAATATAAATACACATAATTAAACTTAACAGCACAGGTTCCTCGTGCATCACACTCATCCTCCTGTATTATCCTTGTCAAATTTAAACTTTCCTTTAAACCCTAAAACTATTTTGACGCTTTTAAGGGTTTTGCCTATACTTTCCTTGCAACTACAGAATTTAAATTGGCAGTTAGTATTCTAGAAAATATGCTCAGTGAACGAATTTCAAAGGTAAGGCTTTTAATTAAAAAGAATTCTGCGTATTTTTTTTTTTTTTTTAAGAAATAAAGCAATACAAGTTTTAAAGTACATTCGCTTGTGATTTTGTTATAAAATGGAAATTTTAAAATGTTATTTCAGGAAACAAATACAAAAAATTGCAGAGAAGTCCAAGTCACATGTCAGTACCCTACACACACAGACACATACACACCCAAGTTATATTTATGTTTATACATATATTACATTACATATACATGTAAGTATGCATACATGTGCGTCTATATATTTATGATATTTTATTAACGAATTCATGTATATCCGTACATTTATATTTATTTATTAAAAATTCAGACGTATAACAAATTTTACTATTAAGTTTAGCGATATTTGCCATTTTTGTGTGTTAAACGTTCAAATTTTTTTCGTTCTTTACCCAGGGAAACTGTGACATAAAGTCTAGAATACCTGCCGGCCAGCGTAGCATCGTCGGTTGGGCGCCGGTCTACGGTGTTAGGGGCCGTGGGTTCGAATCCTGAGTCTATGTTGGATTTTGTGTTGTCATTACACCTCCTCCGCCCTCATCAGCTCTTAAATTCACGTCGCTAAAGAGCCGTAGAACCCTCTCAACTTACCTGACCACATAAGAGACCTTCTTATTCAATTGTCTGAAATATATAGAAAAACAAGTCGGTATAGTAACCGTATGCAAAGTATCGCATGTAATTATAACAGAAAATAGCTACAAAACATGTATAAAGGTAGCAGAAATTTAGCACAGAAAAACTATGGTCCGCGTCGTATATAGAGATAATACAGGTAAAAATTATTTTATTTTACTTATTTTGGAACTATACTAGATTATCACTTCAGCTTACCTTCAAACCAATCTGGTTAGGTGAATTAAGAGTTCCGTATATGTATGAAACTATCTTTCAGTGTTCGAATTATTGGCAAAGTATTCTTAAATAAACAATTTTCAATTAGTATATTTATTTCCAGCCAAAACTCTAACCAGTAACTCTGTGATTACTGTTGCATATAATTTTACAAAAAAATTTTCAGCCTAGAGCCCAGATATATTTCACACACATAAACAAATTCCACTGCCATCTGAGACACTAGATTATAAGGGCGACGTAATCCATAGGATGTGTATAATACCTACTTGACCATTATACCCAAAGAAGTGACTTATATTAACAATAGATTACAAGGAAATAAATTAGATGTTTTAGATAATTTACTTTACCTTGAACATTGTGTATCTGGGACACATTCTATTTCGTGAGTTTAGTACAGTAATTTGGTAACTTAACTTTCCCAAGTTTTAAATGTTTCTTTTAATGTGGTCATATCTATAAATGTGTTCATTAGGAGTATTTTCATAAAGAAAATTTCCCTTTCAAGAAATAAGTGTGTCTATGTATTATGACAGCAATTAATATTACGAGTATACCGGATGTCCAGAAATATGTGCATAAAAGCACACCACGCGAATCCTGGGTTATATTGGAAACGAAACTGTAAGTGTCGAAATGATTAACATCGACATTGTAAGTCAACAATGTGGCAACACTGCACGAAGGAAGACCCCATCATGCGCTCCACGTCCAGGTATTTTCGTAAAATAAACATAGAAACATGTATGGGCTGCTCGGGAATTTAACCAGCACCCATATATGCAAGTCAAAATGGTCGCAGTTCGATAAATAAGATATCTGTGAAGCGCAGTAGGGGACTTACTATAGAGCAATGTGGCTACATTGTGAGTATAAAATGTCATCATACAACATTTTCGTGCACAATTTAGCCCAGAATTCGCGTTGTTGTGAAACTGTTATATTAGCTATGTTTTAGACATGATTTAAGTGGATGGGTGGCTGTAGTCATGGGAGGCACTTTATACTGAAACTAGTTAAGTGGTTAAGTTAAGGGTGAGCATTACTGTTAAGTTAAATATGTTACTCTGATTACGGTGGCTTTACTTTACGATTTTAGATTACAGAATACTACAAAGCTATACTACATAATTTACATAGGAGGGGAGCGGCTGTTTATTTAGTTAATTTGTGTTTACACTCTACTCTATTATGGGCGACCCTTCGGACACCTTAGACCTCACCTTTAGCATGATGCCGGAGGCTGATGATGTATGTGCTCGGCTATCGACGGACGGCGGCACGTCGTGGGTCTGACAGACCCCGATTACCCCAATACATTGCATTATATTACCACACTTCAGTGCAGGTGGTGAGAATCGCTGAGGCCCTTGTCTTGTGCAACCCCTGACGTGATTGCACTGCCGTCGTCGCTAGCCCGTCCTTCAAGCGAGGCTCTTGATAATCGTAACAGTGTGGTGTGCTAATTATGCGTTTGTTTCTGAACATTCAATACATATCCAGCTACTTAGTCATCTAGTTGTATTAAACCAAATATTTCACATTGATGCTTTGTGTGAGGTCAGTAACATGAGCATGTTGTAGCTATATTCAAGGACGATTCACTGCGCTCTGAAACGAAGCTTGTAGCATCAGTTGGAGTGTAAGGGACCGTTGATTAGCCTACCTCTCCCACACGCCTTCATATTATGACTTTCTTCTCAGCCACGTACTGGGGCATCTGGCCAGCAGGACTACTACTTAGACCACTCCCTGCCATTGGTCGCAGCTGTCGACTTGTTACAATTGTCCTCAATAACTGAGAACCACTACGAACACACCTAGTCTTCCTGCTGCCCTCAACGGGCCTCCCTACCTACGCTTCAAATGCATTGTAGTGAGTAACTATTTTTTTTTCTTGACGAAACTATTTAACGCGCACTGTATTTGTATGTCTACGAAGACGACACATACTTTAAACTATGTCGCTATTATTTTATAATTCGGCACGTTTGTTACAAATATAATTTTCGGGCCCCTCAAAATGGCCAAAAACGACTTTGCCAGACTGGCGTATCTGGAAAAATAATAACCGGATTCGAAAAATAAAGCAATATATATAAGTCGTAGATTTTAAACTGTGCTGCCCGCGAGTAAAATAATGTGATCACACAAATTCCCACAGGAAAAAGGATATTAGTAGGGCCCGGTAGTTTTCGCGAAAATATTTTTGTCCCACTTTGTTTCAGAACCTTACGTGCGCACCTGCAGCTCAACTTCATTATTATTGGCAGAGTGCTTTTGTGCAGAGTCGTTATTTATTTGACTGTGCCAATCAGTACACAGATAATTGCGACACATCACGTCTGTAATTTGCGGGTTTAACCTCCCCACTCTGGGTGTTACGGCAGCCAATCACTGACTGCAACGCAGAGATGCAGGTGCGCACATAAGGCACTGAAACAAAGTGCTGCAAAAATATTTTCGCGAAAACTACCGGACCCTAGATATTAGTAAAGCCCTGAACGTCAGCTGAGTGACTTGCGCGGAGAGGCGATAATACATTGCGTACGTCGGCCAACGGCAACCTAACCGCTCCATCATCACACACACAAACGCAGCCTCTCTAGGGAGGCCCCTTAAGAGGAGTCCTCGACTGGCGCATGAACGGCGTTGCAGCGTGTCACACGTATTCTTTTTTACGCGAAACCGTTTAAGTTATTCATATTATGTTTGTCTACGAAAAGAACACACGCTTGAAACCATGCTTCTATTTTTTCAACGCTTGTTATAAACATGATATTCGGGCCTCTCAAAATGACTAGTTTTTTAGACTGTTGTAACTCCGAAAATATTACCTGAATGCGTAAAGTGCAAAATGAGAGGCATACGTTGGTCTTTACTTCATACTATTCCAAAATAAAATATTGGGACCACCGCTTAAAGTCCCATTGTAAAGAGACTACAAGGAAAACCTTGCACGCCAGTTTGGCGCGCTGCGAATAGAGGCGATACACTTCTCGTCAAGCGTGGGACATTGGCTCTTATCGCTACGCTGTTCCCACGCGTCAAAGGTGGAAATTTGACATCGCGAAGGACTGCTCTTAAGGGGGAAATATTGTCGTCATTTTGATTTATATATTTTTCATAATATTCCTTGTTTCAAGTGTATTTCCGATCATTTTACTTCATTAGAGCATTAAATAGTTCCAGACAGAAATGTTGATATCACAAACATAATATGTACGTTAATTTTGTTACGGTATCTGCAACCGTCCATAGAAGTTAATCAGTATTTTAACATCAGTAAGTTCGCCGATAAGTGAGCACATTTAAAGTAAGAATTATAACTTTATGTAGAAAAATTGTGAATTCTAAAAGCTCAGAAAAAGTATTTTTTTAAATCGAACGTAAAACATGCATGTCAAGTGTGTCTGAGAGAACGTTAATAAGAACGACCCAGTGTATGTATTTGGTAATTCATATTATTTAAAAAATAATGGTTTAAAAGTGTGAAATATTTGAAGCGTTAACATTTAAAACCACGTTACTGAATACAGTTTAACATTACATTCAAACCAAATATTGGATATATATATCGTTATAAGTCATTTTAGTGGTTGTTCGCAGGCCAGTTCACATATATTTTGTATTTATCTTTGGCCATAGACACACCGAACCATGAAGTTTTATAAACATTTGTGCTTTGTTTTTATGACTGTATATTATTGTACTATCCGAGGAAATGTGGTTTCCAAGGTTTCTCACTACTTAACACGTAGCGTTTTATGTTTTGATCAGAATAGTGACCAGGTTAAGGGCCAGAATCGATTCCAAAGCTAGTGCCGAGGTACCTACTGAGTTTCGCTAGCCGACCACATATGGAATGTATGAGGTTACCTTGGATTCACGTTAAACATCTTTAACATAATATTTCCTCGCCTGTTAATAGCCGGGCACTTTTATATTACAGTCGGTAAAATATCTCCAACGAAATCTGTGATGAGTACTAGCAGTTTCCTTAGTCCTAATTTACTAATACAGTTAATTTTGAATTTTGCCTGAATTTAAGTGACTTATTCATACTACAGGAATTGGGTCTGCATTTTTTTGGTTCGTCAAATGAAGATTATTTGATAACTAGCAGTTTAGCGAAGATAAGCATCTGAATTTGAAGGTTTTTCTGTTAGAAGTGTAATATTAAATTAGATACGTAAACGAGAGAGGAAATGGAATTTATTATTTTACAAGGGAGAGCGTATAACGGGGAAAGCAAACCGAACATTCGTACTCAACGCTTTGTGGAATTAAATCACCCAGAGTTCTGGAGTTAATTCTAAACAAGTCATATTCAGAGCGCGTGGGATGGTCACACGATTACATTTCGCATCCCCCCTTTTCTTCCAGAACAAGACTATCGTAACTCAAAATTAACATTTTTTAAAAATAAAAATGGTTGTTGTACTATTTATTATACTCAATCATGTTACTGAGGGAATTTTGCGAAAACAATTTACATAATATAATGCCTTTTGTCAATATTGTGATTCATTAGGTAACCTCGATATTTTAATCAATTAGTTACAAAAGTTTCGATAGTCTTGCGCATTGTGAGAGTGCTGTTACATGTTCGTACTTTACTTAAAACTTTTATGGTTGAGTTCAAACTGCGGACCAAATCTATAAAACGTTTGAACACCATAGACACATAGAAAATGAGCTAATGTACCGGCGTTCTACCATTCTGGGGACCTTGTTAAGCACATACATTTTGCTTCTGTGGTTCTATTCAAGGAATTTTCTTGTATGCTAAAGAAACGCTGTGTTTTACGGTAGAAATGTTGCGTACAGTAATGTAACTATATATAAACATCTCCACATATACAACTCATATTGTTATCACTAACTTAGTCTAATAGTTATATTACGATATCAGCAACCATTTATGACGGATGTAATTATAAATATATGTTAAGTTACTGTAGTAAGAGATGTAAAACACAACACACATATGTTGGTGTAATGAATTAAGTTACCCTGTGATTAGCATGTTTTTTACAATCTAAGGTAGTACTAAATCTACTTGTGAAAAAGCCGTCACACGTGTAGCCGACCGAATATTCATACTTCCTGACATTCTGAAATAATGAATACATTTACTAAGATATATTTTTTTTCAGGATGAAAGTCAAATTAACGAGAGTAAGAGAAAAAAAACAGGTTTTGTTCACTTCTTATTCAATACTGGACGGATGTTGGTGCACGTACGACAGAAGGAGTTGTAGATTTTCGGGTTCGTGGGTACGGCGCGGTAAATCACTTGTTCCAGGAGGTGGCAGGGTAAACGTCATGGCTGGGAAACATGGGGTTTGAGCGGTGTCTGGCTGGAGAGTTGGAGAGGCGCATATTAATTGGATAGCTTTGAATCATCCGCGCGGCTAAGACGGTCTGTGGCGCGCGGTTCGCCGAACTATTGCGGGTAGGTGAGGGTGGAAGGGGTTTGAGGATGGAGAGGGTTTTAGGGTAAGGGGTAAGATTGGTGACTCGAGATAACTCACGGAGGGATGGAACAATTCTCCCTGCGTTCCCCCGTTTGACAGTATTACGCGACGTCACATTAAGTAACGGTCAAAAAGGTCTGGGGAGAAGTGGGAAGCTAGCGAAGGAGCAGCGATGTCGGACATGACAACCGCTGACGAGTTTAGCTCCACTGTGGTAGTTCTCAGTAGCAGCCAGCCGGGAAACCTTATTGCGGCAGGATTGAGACAGCACACTTTGCTGCAGATCAACTCTAGTGCCTTCTGTCCGGTGTATCTGGTGTGCTAAGGCCGGCATTACATGAACTACGTTTACCTGGAAACTGAATTACGCATATTTCTAAACTCCAAGAAAGGTATCGAAACATCTGCGAGACACAATAAAAATAAACATGTATTTTATTTAATGTCTGGTTTCTTGAAATACCATCCAACTGGTGAACATTTATTCGTATCACGAAATAACACAATGAGTATAAGAATAAACGGTTACACACGCACACACATACACATATATGCATACACAAAATACATGTGGTCTTAGGGCGGATAAATTGTTAGTGACTCACAACAATTCACTTAAAAACTGTAAACTTGCCTTTCTTATTTATTTCATTACCTGTTTAACCGAGACATACCAGAAAATATCATTTAGTGCATGTTTAACTTTATTTAAAACATATGTAAGTTCAGTGCATACGTTTTAAACTGTGATTCAAATGATGCACGTGTAATTACTTCTGGTATCTTATTATAATTTAGTTTTGGGGTTTATAATGTTTTATGTATCTATTCCATAATATACTTTTGTTATTATTTATATAAAAACGATAAAAATTACAAAAATGTAAAACAAATTATATACACGTAGCAAAAACCTAAGAAATTTGATCACTTCAAAAACACACAGGTCACAAAAGATTTTAAATACATAATATTGTAATGCTAATATAATATCATTGTTTAAAAAGGCAACACCGTTCATACAAATATTCACTTAAAGGAATTTAATATTACATTTCAAATTACACTGAACATATACAAAACAAAAACATAAAAATAATTTAGTGAGGATATCTTAAGCCATACATCTTAGATTTGACAGACTTCTGAACTGGGCGATGAACAATCAACGATGATATTAAAAGAGATCTTGCAATCGAGAAGCAATGGATTGAAAGGAGTGTGGGGGAATGGAGGCATTCAAAGAAAATCCGCAGGCCAACAGGAACGTCAAACACGATTCCCACATGCGATCAACCACACCGGGAACTGAATTCATATCGCCGTGATTGAAGGCAATGATCTGCCCACTACATTGTCGCTGAAATTAATTTTCACAAAAATGATCCTACTTAAGAATACGTCCCTAAAAAGTTACCATTAACGCGTTAAAGACGGAACCCAAATTTCTGCTCAATTGCTCCGACAATCCCCCAAAATATATCATGGCGACTGTCCTGACTGTTTGAAATTTTTCATATATCCCTGCTGGGATATCATACTAACCTTCTAAAACACCAGGGTCAAACAATGTCACTTCAGGCATAAATTTAGCATTATGGCCAATTACAATAGTTAGAGACACTGGTAAATCGCGGGAAAAGTAGATTGTTTGCTAGGCTCCAACATGCTATGTATATCACTGAAGGTTTTGCACCTGTATTGGCTATGGTTTATATGAAGCACTGTGTCCCTCTTCAACAGACACAATTATAACTGTACAGTTTTAACACAGAACGTGTGTGATTTGCCAGAAAACGGTTCACACGTGTCACTATTCAGATACTACAGTTTATTGGAGACAATGTGAAATATTTTCGCGATTTTCCAGTGTCTCTAACAATAGTATATCAAACATAACTAGAGATGATGGTATATCGCGAAAATGTTTTGGACCAAAATTCCCTTGAAAATGTAGTTTCTTGTGACATATGTTATTGGGTGATATGTGTATTCCAATAGCGGGATTCTTGTCGGCTCAGTGAAATAGGGCAGCAGCTCCTCGTACAAGAGAAAGCCAATATTAATCTAATAAGCTAAACGTGTGTTGACGTCTAGGAAACAATCAAGTTTTCCTGCGAATAGTGGTAATGGTTTACTGCCGAAAAACTTGACTGTTTGCAGGATTTCAACACACGTTCAACTTACCAGAAGATTTCTGGTTTTAGCTTGCACTCATCTCTAGGGCCCGGTAATTTTCACGAAAAGGTTTTCCTCCACTTTGTTTCAGTGCCTTACGTGCACACCTGCAGCTCAACTTCATGGCTATTGACAGAGTGTTTTTGTGCAGAGTCGTTATTCATTTGACTGTGCCAATCAGTACGTGGATAATTGCGACACATCACGTCTGTAATTCGCGGATTTAACCTCCACACTCTGGGTGTTACGGCAGCCAATCACTGACCGCAACGCAGAGATGCAGGTGCGCACATAAGGCACTGAAACAAAGTGCTGCAAAAATCTTTTCGCGACAACTACCGGGCCCTAGGCATAATCATCTCTAATCTGAACATATTAGCAGTGAATAACAATGTAGTAAATTCTAGCCGTTTCTGACCAACTAAATCACAGGCCTCAATTTGTACTGTTTTATCTTCTTCGGTGCTGTCTTATGGAACAAACCTTCTGCGTGGTTTGAGAAAAAAACACCAGATTTATTATACACCAGTACAGTTGTTTGAATGCTGGCATTCTTGCAGTCTGTTGTGGCGGAAATGTTAGTGGGTGGGAAGTGGTGAGGGGGCTGTCGGCCAAGTTGAGCAAAAAAGCTGATACATGACTTAAGAACTGAGCTGTGCGTAGCTGATGCAGCGTCGGTAGTTCCATCGAAACTGGCTTCCAAGAATCTACAACACTTCTACAAAACACTGTTCAGTCACGTTTTCGTAAATTTTCTTCAAGTGAGGGAGTTGATGGGAGGAAAGCAGGAGTGATGGTATGCCAAGAGCGGTTATGTAAAAACAGTACAATTGTGAAAAAATGCCTTAGTTCATGGGTGAGAGTGATGCTGTCCGCCATGTTTAAAAATAGCGTGCTGGTGTTGGGGTAGTAGGTAAGACCTCTTGTATGTATCATAATAATTGAATCAGAAATTTTCAAAAGGTACCAAGTCCACTTTTTTAGAAAATTCAGATTGTGCGAGATTTCTAATCTCCAAAGCATTCTCTTGGCTGTCAGCAACAAAAGAAACCAAATCATATACAAGAAATACGTTAAACGGACTAGTAAATATATGTGGAACTTGCAAAAGGTACCAAGTCCTGGACTTGGTATCATTTGTTAATGACAAATGATATGGACATTACAAGGCCACTGTGATTCTCTGCTTTAAACAGTGCTGTTACTACCAGTTCATTTACAAATCTCATTTGAAAGGAGTTGTTGAAGTTCATGAACAGCTTCATACCTTCAATCTTCAGCTCCCAGGACAGAAATGGAACTGTAACAATTACAAATTCAAATCTTGAAGACATTCGCGGTTTGTGAAGTAGTCATACTCTGCGACAATATACTACACTGGCTGCCTGCTTCAAACTAATAGACATGTCCATGAATGTGCCAACAGTGCATTACTTTGTTTATGACTTACATTACTGTCAATGAAGAATCTGTTTCCATGGTGTTCAGTAGTTTTTTTTTTTTTTTCACTGGCATATACCAAGGTTCCAATAATCTACACCAAGGACATTACGCTTTCTCTGATAGTGTAATGCATAAAATTTTTTGTGAGTATAAAGTACCAGACGGTTATGTATTTGCAAAATATGTTTCTATGTATCGTATTATTAGTTTTTTACTAGAACATACCAACATTGCACTAACATCTATTCAAGACGTTATGTTTTATGTGCCATTGTTAGAATGAACGTTACCTGATTTGTAAAAGGAACCAAGTCCACTAACGTTATTAATTTATAAAAAATCAAAAAACAAATCTTATCTACGTGAATTATGATTCATATTATTCCACACACACTATACTTTAAAGTTATCCATTATTGATAACCTGTTTCATTCCCAGTTCCACAATGATAAGTCTTTTGTTGTTTCCCAACAATTTGGTCGTTTGGACTTGGAACCTTTTGTAAATCCGTGATTCAATTAAAAAAAATATTTTTCATTAAATTTCTACGATTATTTAAGAATATTATGATATATTCATTTAATATCAATGGAATATTTCTAAGTTGGTGGACGGGAGGTGTTTATTCGTCAGGAGGTGTATAGGAAAACATTTTATGTGGGTACTATAATGTAGGTCTATATCGATAAATTTTAAATTTTTTTTGTAAATTTGAATTCGTTGGAATTCGATTGGGACAAAGTTTAAAGAGGATGACCAAAGCAATACACACTATTGGTATTTAAGTATTATGTTAATCTTAAAATCCAGAAATCATTATTAAATAATGCATCTACATAAATGATGCAAATAATTTCGATTTATCTTTAATATGGAGAAAATAACTCAGCTATTAATCACTAATACATACATTTAAGTAGAATGCACTAAATATATATAAAAATTCGAGTATTAAAAGCAAAATTTAACAAATATTATTTTTCTAAAATAGCTATGCTAATTCATTTATATATAGGGAGGGGGCCAGTGCGCGCCTCATAAGCATGTGAGACCGGAATATAGTGTTCATCCAGCCGCATTGCGAAGACATTGAGATCATACTGGTTTTGAGACAACCACTAAGGCAATTTTTTTTGGGTCGGGGGGGGGGTGATTAATATTTTTAGGGAGAAAAGGCAAATTTTGAGGGGAAATTTGGCGAATTCTGGAAGTTTTTGACGATAAAAAATTTTGTTTTGGGGAACAATAAGGAAAAAATGGCGATCGGGGCCGTTACGTCACAACATGGCGGGTAGTTCCTCACTCATAGCTCCTTGTTGCCGAACATACCTGAACATTCGGTATGTTCTACTTTGTGTAGTTTATTAATTCCTTTATAACAACAGAATTTGTTAAGAGTTGAATTCGTAGCGTTTTTCGAAAACTAAGAAAATACCCTTTTTCGTTTCTTGTACTAAAACTGTACATTTTAAGTCCAGAATGATTGATTACTATGACATACAAATTGGCTTACCGAAATATTGTGATGCATATGAATCAAAACGTCTTCATAGTCTATGAAGTATTTTGTGTAATAGTGCTTGCTACATGAGACCTATTACTAAAACAAATAAAATAGTCACGCTTGTGCTGCTACCTATCGAATTTAGCTACAACTGCGTGCTGCAGAGCACAACGGTCTTGTTTAGAGAATGGCCTTGTCTGGCGTCTGTGCTTTGTAAAGATCTGCTTGGGTATTTATTTATATACGTCTTTTATTTGCTATTGAAGAAGTAATAAATTATTGTGTTCCAATTAATAAATTTGTATTATCTTCCAGTATTTTACAGTATATTTTGTAATAAGTAAGTTTATGTGTGTTTATATATAATAAATGTGAATATAATTATAAAGTAATTTATTTTGAACATTTATTATGAGTTTCTTAAATCACAGTTATGTCCGAAATGACCTTTTTCTTCCAAACACACATCTGCACACATCAAGTCATGCACTGTCACACCCTGTCAAATACTCCCACATCCGCATCAGTTGATACAAAAGAAGGCATCAGCATACTTGTATCGGCAGCATAGTTAAATCATCTAACAACAATAATATTACTGCCAGTTACCTGCAACACATTGAAATAAACATCCTTTATTAACCCGAAAACTAAGAGTTTTCCGACCTATGTACACATTAAATTTTTTTCTTGTTCTTTTGTAAGGAATACATAAGCAAGTTTGTAAAAGTACTTCTGGAACATTCTTTATAGTGGTCTTTGAGGAGAAGGCTAACTTATCAATTCCATGTGTCATGTTACTTACTTTTTACTGTGTAACATTTTATACTTTTTTTTGGGTGTGAATAGAAAGTCCAAATTAAAATAACTTCTAACCAACCCCTATGTACGCGGTACGTTTTTTTTCCGACCCCTCGCACAAAAAAAAAGTTGGGCTTGCTAATGTTTTAATGCCCATTCATATGAGCGGGTCCGGGGGTTGTATTTCGGGGAAGTTGATTTCTGTCATGTTTTCCGGCCTGCTGGGCGTTCGAGGGGAGCATCCAACGATGTGCTGTGGGAAGAGAGGGGGTAGCAGAGGTTGTAGGAGGGGCAACAAAGCAGACAATATTTCCGGATGACGTTATATTCGGCCGTGGGAGCCTCACCACGGCAACTGGGCGTTCAATTGTTTTCGACGCACGTGGCATATCGTAGTTCGTCTTCACCCTTCCACCACCCCCGTCCCAAAACCCCCTCGAGCCCACCCACCTGCCCCCGACCAAGCCGCGTAATTGAAACATGTTCTCGAATTCTCTCGGCGGATTGAGGGGCAGGGGAGGTTCAGGGGTAGGAACCATAGGAGGTTTTCACCCCCTACTCTGCGTCCCTCGGACGGTAAATAAAAAATCATGATTGGCTGGGGAACGTTTATTACAAGTGCCCAGCAAGGGGGTTGAGGAACGAGAGAAAAAAAAAAAGGGGTGGGGTCCTTATTGCCTGTCCGATATTGTGAGCTGCCCGCTGCAGCTAAAACAACCCTTTCTTCCGGAACCCTTCAACCCCAACGTTGAAGCCACTCCCATGTAATTTAAATGTGACGGATAAACATACGGTCGCGTGCAAGTTAGTAAGTTTCCCTACATATCATATGACTTAACAGCAACCAAGAGTTAAGTCCAGAGCAATGATAGATACCGTAGTGTGCATAAAAGTTCCAAGGAGCTGCAATGTTTATACATACACACACACATATATATATATATATGTGTGTGTGTGTGTATGTGTAAGTATGTGTGTACAGAAAGGTAAAAACAGCAGAAAAAATTCCAGAAATATGCAATGTTAACGATGATGATAGTTTTGTGTTTATTTATTTATTTCTTTTACTACTTTATTTGAATTTGTTTTAGTGTGCAATCTATAAATACCCATTTTTAAGAACTGGAAAATGTTTTGAGAATGCGAAAAAAAAAAAAAAAAAGTTTGCTATAAAACTTGAAATGCGGTGTTTTCTTTTCGGTGATTTTGGCAATGCGATTTTACTTTCGAAATGTACAAAATTATTCTGAACCTTAATGCAAACATATATATATATATATATATATATATATATATATATATATATATATATATATATATATATAATTATATACGTGTGTGAGTGTGTATGTATACACAGGCACAAAAAAAACACACAATTTGTCCGTTGTTCATTTCCTCAAGTGGTAGGCCTATGGTAACGTTTACAAAAGTTTCTGTAATACATCTTCCAAGATATTCCTCGCGTGTTTTATTTTATTTTTGTTCTGTTAATGTGGTTAAGGGGGCAGTTCACCGAAAAATTTGATTGTTTTAACAATTTTCATATTGGTAAGAGATAGGGTTTGACCTCTGTTTACGGTAATGATTTTTTTTTTTGTTTCATGGTTTCACTATAATGGCTTGTCGAAGCCAAAATTTGAGTAAAAAAATTGTAATCCTAGAAACTATAGCCAACTAAATTTCAGAAATGAAATAATTCACATTGAATAACGATGTTGTCAGCTACAGGTTATCCTTTATTTAAAACAAAAAGTAAAATATCTTTGTGTTTAAAAATAATATATATATATATATATATATATATATATATATACATATATATATATATATATATACATACACATGTGTGTGTGTTTTTTTTTCATTTTAACATCAAATTTCATCATTGTTTAAATACAAAAAAAATTACAATGCCAGTGTTATAGAGGTGAATTTTATAGATTATTGCCTATTAAGAATTCTTAAAGAATAAATAGGATTCTTCCTGGATAAACTATTATTAAGGCCATGAACATTTCGCGAAAAGAATTTTTCCCCAGTTTGTTTCAGTGCCTTACGTGCATATCTGCTGTTTTGCTTCATAGTTATTGGCAGCGTGTCTGTGTGAAGTGACGTCTCTCATTTGAATGTGCCAACCACAGCAAGGTTGCTGAGACATCACATTTATGCTATTTGCGGGTAGAACCCCAAGACACGTGACAGTTAAAACACCCAATCACTTGCTATGAATCAGAACTGTACATAAGACACTGACTAAAACTGGGACAAAATTCTGTTCGCGAAAAGTTAATGGCCCGAACTATTATTCTCTGTCGTAAATCAGTGACGTACAATCACTGTATTCTGAACTGCTGTATAGCAAGACAAATACCAATAATTGACCCTTAAATTACATATTCTATGCTGGTTTCCATGGTATTCACTAAAAACCACTCACTTTGAGACATCCCCTCATCGTTCCTGAATACGTACATGTGTCAGATTTGCAGAGAGAAAAACAAATAAACAACTTGTTTTTGAAATATAAATACAGTATAGTTAGAATCACTGAAATCTCTTCTTACGCAATGCTTTTCTATGTATTTACATTCGCGCTTCGACAGTCATTTCAAATAAAAGATGTCTAATTCTGAACTTCTGATACAAGTATTGAGTTAAATATTCTACACAGACGAGATAACCAAACAGTTTTTTTGTAAACAAAATGCCCATGTAAGTACAATCTTACAAATGCAAACACAGTATTAGTTTTCCTATTATAAAATGTGATGGATTACGAATAAATATTTTTTAACAATTAGATGCTCAACAAAACTATTTTTCCTGTCGTATTGCATAGTGCGTACGGAAAGGGTTGCATATTTTATGTTATAAAATATAAGTAATGTCGTAACTGTGTAAGCTGTGATGACTTAAACGTATGTAATATTTTCAAACGTCCTGTAATTCAAATTTTGAAAAAATAAGTGCATAGTTCCAGCATAAACTTTAAAAACATGTTTGTATAGAATGTAATGTATATTGTATAGAAGTGTTAAGAATGTGTTGATACCAAACTTGTATAGTAAGTATGCTCGATATTCTCTTAGTTTTCACGCTAAAGTGGGTTTAAGTGTCCTATTCTGAGACTGCGTAAAAACTTTAATTGCTCTTGCAGTGCTTCGGGCGATATAGGTTCATTCAAAACTGCTCAAAGTGTGTATAAGATATTTGCATAGCTCAAACATTCAAATAGGTGTCTACGCATTTCAGGTTTTCTACTTATGTCAGTAACATAGTTCCTCTGGTTTTAAAATGGTGAAAATGGGTGTTTTGTTGTCCTCTTTCTCTATTAATATTTTAGTGCAGGGATGTTTACAAAATTGTAAATGCATGTTAGTATTTATCATACATGTCTTTGCTTTGACACCACAAAATAATATAGTCAAATAGGATATATCATTGTGGCTACATATAGGCTAATAGACTGCACGCCAATTCACGGCTTAAACCACCTTTTTTTTAATTTAAGCATATATTGTGCTTTGCGTCTCGTTGACAGCGAGGTCATTAGGTACGGTTACATACAACCTTACACAAGAACAGGCACTAGGAAAGAATTGAATCGGGAATTTGCAAAAGGGACAAAGTCTACTTTTTGAGCAAATTCAGGTTATACGAGCGATTTCGACTCTCCAAAGCGCTCTCTTGGCTGTCAGCAACAAAAGAAACCCAGTCCTATACAAGAAATACGTTATACGGGCTAGTCCATGAATGTGCCAATAGCGCATTATTTTGTTTTTGACTTACATGATTGTAGTTGAATAACAATTTTTAATGTTGCTTAGTAGTATTATCACTAGCATATACTAAGGTTCCAATAATCTACACGAAAGACATTATGCTTTCTCTGATAGTGTAATACATAACACTGCTTTACGGGTGAAAGGTACTGGGTGGTGTTCTGTTTGCAAAATATGATTCCATGTATCATATTATTAATTTTTCACTGGAATATACACACATTGCACTAATATACACTCAAGGCATTATATTTTATGTGCCATTGTTAGAAAAACGCTACTTATTTATTAAAATGTATAAATTCCAATAACATTATTAATTTCTAAAAAATAAAATATAAATGCGTGTCTATGTCAGTAATATTTCATATTATTCCACACACATTATACTTTCAAGTTATCCATTATTAATTACCTGTTTCATTCCCAGATCCACTTAAATAAGTTTTATGTTGTTTCCCAGCAATCTACTCACTTGGACTTGGTCCCTTTTGCAAATTCCTGATTCAATTGGGCTTTGACATTTGTTATATTCGAAGGTTGAAGAGATTTTGGTCAGAACTTAACATCTAGATCTCTAACGCTTGTGAGGTGTGACGTAAGTACGGAGCAGCGTCGGAATGAAGGGGCGGACGAAACGGGAGATACCCGAGAAAACCCGTGGACCAGTGGCATCGTCCGCCACGAGTCCGACATGCAAAATCCGGGGATCGACACCCCGCCGAAAATCGAGCCCGTATCGCCATTGGGGGAGGCGAGTGTTCTATCCACTGAGCTAACCACGACCCCCGCCTTTGTTAAGGAACCAAGACAACATTCGTCTAGAGCAGAAGTGCTCGACTTTTTATATGGAGAACCAGAAAAAATAAAAGTTTATCTAGGCGGACCGAAAAAAAATTCGAACAAAACATTATTATAAGTGATAAACTTTATTTATTCCCCACGCTACCGAGCTACGGCACTATGACTCCGAGAGGTTGCGTGCAAACTCAGTTAATATTAGATACTAAAATACCGTACTTAGTACGCAATGAGAAGGAAATAGTTATTCTATTCTACGCAGAAAACACATGTTATCCCATATGTAACTGTAGTGGTTATTTAAAACCATATCGCGGGCCGAATTGACTAGCCCGAAGGACAGCACTTGGCCACCGGAAAATCGAAATCATAGCAGCTCGATGTCGGGTGTCGAACATGTGTCCTCCCGACTGCCAGACTAGTGCGTATACTTCTGAGCGGTCGGAATAGCAGCCCACGCACATGAAGTGACGCCAGAGGGCCTATGCTGGAAAATACAACTCGAGCGCTCGTGTACGAGCTGTTTCGAGTAGTCAGATTCGCATGCGAACTGGCCTAGCTTAAAAGAGGTATGCTCCACTGTCTTGAACTCGTATGCGAAATAAGTGTACGAAGTGAGCACAGTTGGTCGACAAGATGGCGGCTATTCGAATGTCTATCTCGACTTACAAAATATGAGTTTTTGTGATAAATAGGGGATTTGAAATGTTAATGAGCAAGATAGAATAATCTTAATATTAGCAGAAACTATGTTAGTGTGACTAACTCGACCAAACACAAAAGAAAATGCCGTAATAATCGAAAAACAGGATTTTGCACCTTACATACAATAAATATCACATTTTTAGACTACGTTTCATATAGTACTTGTGGTGCTACGGTAGCGTGGTTGCTTGCTAATGACAGTATACGGGTTCGAAACTCGCCACAGATAAATATATTTTATTTCAATAAAAGTATTAATAGTTTAATACTAGAAAAATAACTATATGAAATATTAATTTATTTTACGTAATTTTCTGTTTTAGACACAATGAGACGAGTCTTTATCTTCCATTTGTATAGACGAAGCAACTAATGACACAAATGTAGGCACAATATTTATCTGCGCTTCTCCGGTAAATGGCATTAATAAATATCACATTTTCTTAAGACCAAAATGTAATTTTTAAAATAAATAGCATACATTTGAACATAAAGAGTTACTTTTTCCTGTTAGATGGGTTAAATAAAGAACACTTTAGGGTAAGACTGACGAAACGAAGGCTTCAAGAAACTAAGACTTAAGTAACACGGTTTTAACCTATAATAATATAGTTATGTTAATAATTTCACGTAATTAATTTGAGGCAGTTTAATTAAATTTAGAGCAAATTTTGTCGAATTTTATGTAAGAGGCCAAGTACCTACTGGTAACATGTAGCATTTTTTTGTCTCACTATTTTACTGAAATAAAATTAACCACCCGCATTAATTGTTTGACAGCCATCACAATTATAAAATATTACGAGAATTTTATTCTCGGGTTTGTATATAATGAGCAAAGAAATTCGAAAGTAACAAAACTGTCTGGTACTACACAATTTTTCATAACATTGTTGCTTGTTGAACTTTATGTGATTCAACAGCGAATGTTTAAATTTTATTTTACACTGTTACAACTGTTCACAGACGAATAACAAAACGTATATGAATACACAAATAATGTAAAAAAACTCTGTATGTACATAAACTAATGAAACCTAGCACACAGTTATCTTTTCCTACGATCAACTGCCCACTCTTTACATAATGTTTTTATTTTTTACTGTTCTGCCTGTATCTTAGTGCATTTTTGTTAATAATTTACTGAGTTCTTTGAAGGCACAAATTTGTATGTTTCAGTCAATAGCAAAATTTTGCGACTCATAAAATGGAACGTGAGTGACTTTAACTAAAAAATGTTAGTATATTAACTTTAAAATATCTTATTCGGAATTAATACATACAGTATTATTTTTGTGATTAAGAGCGTGTAATTTTTTTTTTTTTTTCGTAAAATAAATATACTATTGCAAAGATCTTACTAACATATTTAACACTTAACTTAATTAGTGGCGAGTTTCTATTTAAACATGATTGGGAACTTTGCATATAATTGTTGAAATCGTGCTCCATAGATTCGGTTTTTACGGCTCCTCGTATGCGAAATCTCCAATTCGGCCGCCTGCCACCACTCGGGTAGATTTTCGTATACGAATCTCGTGTACGAGGACGGCAGAATGTTCAAGCATACCAACAACACATTTCGAGCGGTCAGGCGGGCGATTCGCATACGAACGAAAACTCGAGCATAGGCCCTCAGGTCTATCCTTACTCAATGCGCCAGGCGACACAGCTGACCTAGTTACATAATGCAAGGTGGTCTAATAACGGTGGCCGCGGTGGGCCGAATGGTCAGACCATTCGCCTCACACCAAGGCGATCCGGGTTCGATTCCCGGGGTGATCGGGCCCCGGATTTTTGCATGTGGAAATCGTACCGGACGATGCCGTTAGCCGGCGGTTTTTCTCGGGGATCTCTCGTTTTCCCCGCCCATTCATTCCGGCACTGCTCCATACACCTCATGTCACCTCTCACTAAAGACCTCGATGTTAAGCGCTAACCAAAATATCTTCACTCACTGATTCTAATTACAGAATCGTGTTTTACACGGACACGCATTACCTAGGAGCTTGTATTCTGCGTGAAAGTTTCCGAAAGGGGCCAAACGTTTCGAAGGGTGTTGAGGGGTATATGGTCTTCACGAGCGGAGATATAGGAGGTGGATATAAAGTCAGATCTGTTAATGAGGGGTTGGTGGGGGTTGAGCCCGTACACTTCCCGCAAAGAGACACGTGAACAAAGCGAAGGTAGGATTATTACGACCTCGCACCGGAATCAGATACGACTCGTCCACGTCAACCTCTCGCCGCGTCTACCGATACTCTTGTCTAGTGAACCCCTGCTGTTATAGGCTGCTCACGCTGAAGTGAACACTTTCATAGTGAATAAACTGAATAAATACCAAATTCACGCACACATTGAGCTATGCGTTCCCAAAAATCCCAATTAATTGGTTCTACTACCAAGGAACTACGCTGTAACTAACTATGTCAAAGAATGCAATCACGCCTATACAATACAAGTTCCGCGGAAAAGTTCTGTATTATACCAATGATGTGACAGTCACCAATTAAGAGCCATCTTTGGCTGGTGACAACTGTTTTTTTTATTTTATTACTGGAAAACTTGGTTTCATGATAAGGTAATAAAATTTAGCTAGTGCTACTCTACGGAGAATAAATACATGTATACATATCCGTATGAAAGCAACTATTTTATTTTTTGTAAGTTACGTTGCGTAGTAAACTAATCAATAATCTTAAAATTTTCACTTCATGCAAAAAAAAAAACACGTCGCCATTCTACAATGTAATGGTAACGCCAAAATGTAATGGATAATTAAGTAGAGCTCCATTTTTTAAATGTAATGCCAAATCCAAAAATTTTATGGATAGTTAATTGGGGCTACATATAATGACATAAAAACTGAAGAAAAAAAAACCGTTGTGATTTTAGTCAATTTTCCCATAGAAAGCAATGAAAACTTTACTGTGGTGAAGATGCCAGCTGAGGAAAGATGCAAGTCATACAGATATTTATGTTTTGCTTCTTATCATTAAAATTTTTCAAGAACCTAAAAGCACACTACTGACGAACACGAATGACCAACGGAAATATTATCCAATAGCAATAATGTTTGGCACGTTAATTCAAACAATTTGGCTTTGAAATTCCTAAAGGGTTGCATTCCCGCCTCCCCGATTAAACTTACATGTTAAGGCACAGCATAAAAATATTTTTTTTTGTTGTAGCCGAAGTTAAGATATTTTGGAAACAGTATTTACTGAAAATTTTGAATTATATATAATTCCAAGGAACATATTTCATTCCACTAGTTCAATCGGTCATACATAACACACTACACATTTTCAATCACAACATAGTTTTGTTAACGTAAGTTCAATGCATAAGATTTAAACCGTGATACAATTTATGCACGTGCAATTACTTCTGGTATCTTATAATAATAGTTTTTTATTTGGGATTTGTAGTTTTTTGTGTCTATTCCATACAATTCTATTGTTAGTTAAAATAATAAAATAAAAAAAACAAATCAAATCAAACAACTATACACAAAAAAAGAAATTTGATCACTTCAAAAGAACACACAGGTCGCAAAAGATTTTAAAATATATATTATAATACTATTACACTTCAATGGTTAAAAAAAAGACATACAGTTCATGAAAAAATCATTTAAAGGAATTTAGTAGTCCATTACAAACTACACTGAACATATACACAACAGAAAAATAAAATGAATATAAGGATGGTACCTGACAGCAGGGCACAACATCTTAGATTTGACCGACTTCTGAACTGGGTGATGAACCTTGATCGATTATATTAAAAATGTAATATTCCCTTGTCTCTTACACACGTGCACTTTAAATTCCTGTGATATTCAACAAACATGTTCAGAATTCATGATCTCGCTTTTTGACGCTCATATTCCGTGATTGCTATTGTTGGCGTGATGCACGTCAAATTCGTTTATGGTCGAACTATAGTCAGGAAAGATACAGAGTTCAGTACAGTCAGTGTTTTATTGGTATGTCACGAAATATGCGTAAGTCCGTTCATGTCTGGTTCTTGAAACGTTCGTCAGAATATCACCGAACTCGGAGAAGTTGCCGTTGGTAGCAAAAGAAAGCTCGACGCCAAACAGAAATTGTTGTACTCACAACAATAATTTATTTAATTTCTGAAAAATGCACAACACTACAAATTATTAAAAGATATAGAAAAACTCTTATGAATATATGTAGCCTACGTTAAATTTTCTGTATATTTTCCAACAGTTAATGTATACAAACTAACAGTTTAGTTTGTTTTTTAAAATAATGTCTTGAAAATTTTACAACAGTTTGTAGTGTCACCACATTTTTATGACAGCCAGTTTACACGTACATTTCTTGTAAATGTAAGAAAATTGTTAAACTATGTAGGGAGCCAAAGTTTGTATTTTACATAGAACTTGTTCATAAAAATATTATTACTTTTGTATTCAAAGGCAATTGGGGTGTTATTAACTACCTCAAGAAAGTGCAGTATTCCTTATTATTATCGAACTGAAAAGATTTTCAACAATTTAATTACAAACTTTTCTTTGTAAAAGTAAAAAAAAATTAAATACAGTGACTTAGTACAGTGAAAGTGTTACAATGCTACAAATATGGTTAACTGAATAAAAGGAGAAAACGGACTCGTGGAATAAAATCAACAGTAAATATACGAAAATATTCTAATAAATATGCCACACAATGAAAACTTATAAATGTCGTATTAATTATGATTTATTAATTCATGCATATTTGTGGTACCGAAATAAAAAATTATATCACATTACATGGCAGAAAATTTTTAATGATGTGTGGGGCAATGCAGTCCACAAGCAAGCCGAGTAGGTTTCTGGTTAGGGAAGGAGATGTCATCTCCAGACTCATCTCATCTGTCCTGCCGTCTCCTGATCCAGAGCTGGATGCTGCAGGATGCTTCTCAAACACCCGTCACTGCCATTTCCGAGCAGCCTTGTTCCCATCTCCGGTCATCAAGCCAGTGGTGACCTCGTCCGGCAGTGGTTATGGCGTGTCCACGCACCCGTCTTCTGCTGAGCTAATTCCAGCATCCCCCGCCACTACGTATGTTAACACTGTATATATAACTATTATTAAAGGCGTTTGATACTTTCTATGTATTTATTTTATATTAGTTTGGAATTACGTTCAGTTACTAAACGCTATATAAGTTAAACTTTCATAAAGGAAAAAAATTTATTGAGCTGTTCTCCCTTCCTTGGGGGTACACTCAAGTGCCTCACTCTCTGTATTGACACCTCCCCCAAAATTTAACAAAAATATGACTATCGGGACGCACAACCTGAAAAGGGACATTTGAACGGAGTATTGATTAACGATTTTAATATGTTACGGCAAAACCGTAAATGCATTTAATATTTCAAATACTATAACAAATCAACAGTTTACTATTGTACACGTCTGTAGAAAATTATAAACTTCAATCTAAATATTCAGTTCAAAGAAAACAATGTACCGGTACCGGATTTATAATCAAAGTTCCACCATTCATTATTAATCCTTGGCAAACCTCTTATTTTAAATTTTTCAGTTTTACAAAAAGTTACCAGCTGGCGCAGACTAGCCGCACACTATTTTCGCGAAGCAATGACGTGAGGCAAAGTTCACTTCTAGTAGACGTAAAAAGTAACAGTCGTTTCTCTCCCTACCTTGTATGCTGGTTTTGATCATGTACTGTGGTAGAGGCCAACCTCTCAGAAGCCTGCTGTTTGATCTGAGGAAGTCTTCCCTTCATGTCGCTCGTTGACCGTTGTTAAGTGGACGCCTTGTGTGGTAGTCTCGTAGTCCCTCGAAGTTACGCGACGTTCATGCAAATATACCATATAATTTGCATGTAAATTCCGGTTACTGCAATTTCACCGTCATACCAACGTGCTCGTTCATTATTGGGGTAACATCTAAAAACAATATCGCCTTCACTACCATAATTCTGTGAGACGTATTAACCACTCCCCCATTCTCTCTCGAGGCAGTACGTCGCGCCCCACGGACTCTGCAAAACACGTGCATACGTCCCGGTCGGCTTCTGTTCCAAGACTCCGTTTATGTCCCTGCCTTCGAAATCAGCTGTTGCCTCGCTATGACGTCACACAACGCTCGCAGCGCACCTCTGTTCTTTTGTCAAAGCTTACTTCACTTCAGATTTGCCAAATATACCAATTAGAGGTTCGCCGGAATAATTATACGTTACATAAATATAAATGAAACTATTATATAATACTACACATTAAAATTACTTCCATAAAACTACCACATAAAAATAATTAAAACTTGCTACGTAACCTAGTAACATTACTAATACCAACTTATGGCAAAATTTACAAAAAAATTACTGAGACAAACGGGGAAGAAGGAATAAAAACCATACAAAAAATTCCGTTTGTCTCAATAGTTATATATTTTTTGTATGATTAGCTGCCAAAATTGCAGTTTCGGTGATTATTTGTAGCAATTTTAAAAATAACTAAAACACTTATGTTCATAATAATTTATAGTGAAAATTTCTGCAATATTAGCTATTCGAAAATGTATCTACGATTTGATCTTGAGAAGTCCTTTTGGCATTTTGTAAGCGTCAGCTGTCATCGGAAATATCGAACAATTTGCGTGTATATAATTGCATTATATTTATATTTACTAAATTTGACAATTACGTCCTTAAACGTACAGTAGTATTTTCGTTGTCATTATAGTTTTACTTCGATAAGTTGTTTAGTTAGTACTGTAGTAGCAACACAAAAATGTCAAAATCGTTAATTTGATACCATATTTCACAACAAAATATGAAACTATAATCAGTTTAATTTTGTGACAATTACACCCCACATTATGTTAACTTGTTGAACAGAAATTTACAAAATAAAAGATAATTCAATGAAAGGTACAAATCGTCCATAAGAGGCTATAATATTACTTGTGCAGAAATTACTCTTTCTTCATTTACGGAAGCGTGTGAGAAAATGCTGAATATACCTCTTTATAGAAACATTACAGTCTAAGATTCTATACAAAAGTTGCAGCTTATTTTTATGGAAGCGTTCTTAAGTTTTCGTTCAATGATGAGCTATAATGTTGTCCTAGTATTTAATTATCTTAATGGGTTTTGTAATTAAGGTTAAATTTAAGTACTACAAACTGAGATGATTAGCAAAATTCTTGTTAAACTGTGTTTCTTGGCGGTATGTAATCAAAAGTATCAAGTTTCTTGTATCACTGAAAAAATACTTATTAGTCACTGGAAAACATTCTGTTAAAAAGTACCTTACCAATTTTTTGTAGTGGTTACAAAATTTTTTGTAGTCATTGCAAAACTTTATTGGGAACAGCAAAATTTTTTGTGGTCAGTACGAAAATATATGGTAAGTTCCATTTTAACAAAATATTTTGCAGTGACTAATACGTATTTTTTTTTTTCAGTGATACCTTTGATTACATACCGCCAAGAAACACAATTTAACAAGAAACAGTGAACCTCTGTTATTCCGAGATCACTCACTCATCGTAGTGTGTTCAATTGCACACCTTATGAGACTATAAGAAGAAGAACCGTCTCTGAAGTCGAAACGAACATGACATTACAGTACGAGACCGGCGAGTTTCCAATCCCCTGTCCGTATTAGGGAATTCAGCTTCGGAAACCACCCCCGTTAGAGGTGAGAATTGGTCGGAGACCAACAGCTGGTGTCTGTCGTGTTCAAACGTGCGCCTTAGGACGCGTGCACTCCACTCAATACGCCACCCGCTACGGTGGGAATATAGCAATTGGAATAACCTAAATCTTATCCTAACTGTAAGGCCGTCCAAGGATAAGAATGACGTACTCGTGTTTCGATCTTCTTGGATCTCTTCAGGTAAGGGCAGGTTGCAGATTTCAGCAACCACCTTACGACACGGTTTACAGATTTTCGGAAACTTTGAGGTTGGCGTGAACTGAACAAGAAACTTGACACCTTAGAAAAATTCTAATCGTAATATTTTCAAAAATAAATTCCGTTACCATTAATAGCATTACGAGTGATACGGATTTTTAAGTTGGGCGCCTAGGGCGCCGAGCGGTGCGCAGAGATTTTACCGTTACAAGATTATTAGAAAACTGTTCAACGGGCATGAGTGACGTCTGCATAGAAATAACATTCAAAGAACATTGCACGTGCATATACACACTTCATATTTACCACTGCTTATTAAAGCATATTTCTAACAGCCAAAATGAAGGAAATTTGTGTTTCTGCGGTCCTTTTCAAATGTGATAATTCTGGCGCAGAGTGTTTTAAAGGTAAATACCGGTTCAATAGACCTTTATTTTTAATAATAAGTCATAAAATTAATAGGGTAAACACTGAGGGCCGAAACTGTAGACCTCTTTCGAATGACAACCAACTGCTCACCAATGCTTTCTCTGTGGGGCTAGCAGTTAGTTGTCATTCGAAAGCCGTTTATAGATACGGCCCTGAATGTTTCAAGAAGACTACACGCCAGTTCATTGACTTGTGCCTAGAGGCCAGTGTAAGGCGTGATGCGCGTGCTGTGTCGTCCTTATCGCTCCCGCGCTTCTAGGCCTCGATGGCGCAAAACGCGTTCAGCCAGGCGGCAACCTTAAAGCCAGGTTGGAAAGTATATAATTACTGACCAATAACTGGAAAATTGTCGTCAATATTAACTCATGATTCAGGAGTTGACATCAACACAGTAAAATTTCAAATTATACAATAATTACCATTGTCTCTCGCTGCTAGTCGTTTTCTTATGCCGTCATCGCTAGCACAAAATCTCACCAACAAATTTTGTGTAAATCTACAAGTAAAAAATTGGCTTTTGAGATAATACTTCCACTAGTCCTCAGTCACCTTCCATCGATTTAGCGATACTTATTTTCAAAAATATTAAACTAGAATAGAAATAACAAATCTGGTTTACAGTTATGTTAAAAACAGTATTTGCAATGATACCTAATTTTCCCAAAATAAAAAATGTACGATACAAATTAATAAGTTAAAATTAAGAAAAAATTCAATTTGACTAAAATCATAAAATGAAGTGTGTTGAAAAATTACCCATAATGGTTAAAACAATTTTAAATAAAATGGACAAACATGTTTTTGATATCTGATTTCGTTTGGTCTTATAAATGATTGCCGCGAAAAAAATCGGAAACAAGGGAACATAACCTTAAACGTATTACAATTAGATGCTTGTCGTAGTAGACATATCTGCATTTCCTTGTACAGCAGCAGTCATGATACCACAATCACCTAGTAAAACCTTTAAATTGTGGGTTTTATTGTGATCAAATCCCAAGTGACAGAAAAAGACGGAAACAAAGGCTGAAGATCTAAGTTATTTCTGCTGTCTTGACGGCAATGCTGTAGGCCTACTTGTCTCTTTACATTTACTTTTTCCTAATCACTCCTATATTTTCAGAGGAGTACTAACGTGTTCAGAAAGTAATTCTCTGAACCAACTTTTTACGCTGTTTGAAAGTGATTGCTTGTTTACTTAGAAGTAAGAATAAATATCATTTTGTGTTCAAACCATCTCTGATAATATAAAAGAAATAAAATTACTGAGATATAGGAGGATATGTTAAGTGCTATTGTGTTCAGTATGAAGAACATAGATGTCAATACATATTCTGAAACACTAGTATCTTGGTAAATGCACTGTTACAAAAATTATAAAATGCACTGAAATATTGTTTTATAACATTAAGAATTATTGTAACCCTTCAAACAATATTTGTGAACCTCCTGTCTGTAAAGTCTTACAAGAAAAAAACTTCATTTTAAAAAAGAAATTATTATGTCGCAAACTTCTGAAAACTTAAAATAACATAATGATCCTTGGCCGATTCTTATGATCGGTAAGCGCCCAGTTCCGAGAGTCGACATGGTCCGACCTATCGATAGGAGTTCTAGTAAGTACATTTTAATTTCCTTACTTCTAATAACATCTTGTGCATCGAGAACCTGCCGACAGGAGACAAAGTGTAGGATACTTCTTAGACAAGGTAAGTAATGTAGAATAACAAGAGGATTTGTAACATTGCACTAATGGTGTATACACTTACTTCATTAGTTGTGTAGTAAAAATTCCAAGATAATTTATTTCTTAAACCTCGCATTACAGGTAATTTTTACATTCACAAAACAATAAGCGAAACAGGCAGTCATAAATTTCTTTCGTGTGATACTCATTGCGAACTAAGCAGTCAGTTATTATTTACTAAACATGTCGTCACTTAGCGAACGCGTTATCCTCAATAACACATTCGGCTTGTACGAGTAAATATTTCAAGAAACGAGTCTAAATTGTTGTTTTTGTTATAAAGGTAACGCTTTTAATTTTTAAGTTATATAATTTCTAAATAAGTTTCATTTTTTTAAAATTGTTGTGAGTGAATTACGATTTATCCCAAAATGACGTAGATTTTCGATTTTTGAGTTTAAAAATTATGTTTTAATGCGGGCCTTTAATCAATTTATTAAAAAAAAAATTGCCGGGGAAATTGTATTGCGCGTGTTCAATATGACTCAGTAAATGACTTATCCGTTGGTTTTTTAAAACATTTTTCTGGTTTGATTGTTATTGTGTATTTTAATGGATGCACAAGGAAATCTACATGTGTTGTTCGTATAGGGGGTGAGATCTTAGGAGCAGGAAGTTGAGTTTGGGATGGCCCGTATATTCACGAGTGTTTCGAGAGTAGACGACGGGAGAAAAGAAATAACACAGTAATGAGTTGAAGCCTGACGAGGGCCAGGAAATAGAATCCCCGCCGTAAATAAAACATCATCATCTCGGAGGCGAGGCTTGTGGCCGTCGACATCCGCGCTGACGGACGTGAATCGGGTAGGGTTAAGGGCTTCTCCCGACGGACAAGGGTTGGACGGAGAGGAAAAAGGGAGGCTGTGAGAGGTGTCGCGTTGAAGACCGTCAGCTCGAGATGACACGTGCAGATTGGCCATTTATTCGCCGGGGAGGTCCGGGGATGTTGGAGCTGGTCCCCGGGGGTAATGAATCCCTCCCCATCATCTGCTCGTCATTGTGCGGGAGACGTAGACCCTGATACGTCCGCCGCTCAGGGACGACGTTAAGGGTCAAACTGCCCTGGGAGGGCACGTGTTGCTCGTCCAAGTCGACCTCAAGTTATCTTCCTTGTCCCAACAACGACCATGTCGTTTCACACTCGCCAAACTTTTCGTGGTGAAAGTACATGGCAACAGTAAAGTGTGAACACACATCCCAACAAACACATTAAAAATATGTTTGGTGAAAATCAGTTTACTCTAAATTAGAATCAGTGGTTACAATGAATGAAGTACTTATCACTTATATGTAGTTAAATTCAGTTTTTAACTGACGAACCTGTAGAATCCACTGAATAAGTTCATAGACAGGCGAAATTCACTGAGAATAAATTAATGTAGTTGTTTTTACAGGCTACATCGCAGTGCAGATGTCTGTCAAAGAAAACTAAAGGGCATAGAACAACATAAATAAGCAGAGGAAACTTAAATCAACAGGATACATACAAAATTTAAAATTCCATAATTGGAATCGGGTCTCATGACACTTAATCAAGCACTCCAATAGCAAAACTATATCAAATATAATATCACTGGGAATAATTGGAAATAACCTTTAGATCGTAGCATGTAGTCACTGAAACAATCATCATGGTTTCACTAACTTCAGTTGCTCAAATTTGGCCAAAAGGACTCAAGTTTCCGTCATGTTGTTGACCACTGACAACAGCTGAGGGGACATGAAAGAACAGTAATGATGATGGCCTTTACAGGAATTCCGAAAGAACACAGATCCAAATATTGTAATTCAACAGACGATAATGTACGAGATCCGACTCATTAAGAAGATATTTTTCTACATCACAAGACTGAAAGTCACGACGAAAGATGGCAGAATATGTTAAAAGAAATGCAGTGAAAAGTGGACTTACAGCGGATGTGATCTATAACAGAAAATATTATAGAAACCGAATCGACCAAATTAAGACATTTGAAGAAGTAAACAGCAAAACGAAGGGCCAAATTGGTAATATTCTAGTTGGAGAGAAAGGCAAGACGAAAAATAATGAATATGCTGAGGAAAGATAAGAAGAAGACAATTCAGAAAGCCTCAGATCCCACGAACGGCCAAATTCAAACTGATATAAAGGTAAGGTATCAAATGTGGGTTCATCGTAGAAAGCTTAAACTACCGTGTAAAGCAAGAGCAACTGATACCGAAATATTGTGACGATTATGTAAGCAATGAGAAATGTTAACAACGATTAAAAGAAGAACTACATGCCTAGTGCATGCCATACAGAGAACATATTCTACAGTTGATAATAGAAGTTAAGATCGAACGGACAAGAAGAAGAGGGCGAATAATAATATTTGGTTACAATGCATAAAGCAGTGGACATGATTAGCCTACTAAGGGAATACCAACTACTAAATACTGCAGTTCATGAAACGAAGACCGCTAATATCCATTAATTTATAGAAGAAGAAGTGTGCACATTAACAACATTTTTGTATGATTAATATTGCTATAATTATCTTCTAGAATCAATATCATGGTTTTAAGTTTCTCATTTTTGCATCCATTGTAACATAAATTTATTCCAGAAACTACTTTTTTTATTCTGACACGTCATTATGCGGAAAATATGGACAGTATTTTCACAGGAAATTTAATTTCATTATATATGTATATATATATATATATATATATATATATATATATATATATATATATATATATATATATATATATATATA
>PNEQ01101833.1:0-31815 GCA_003012365.1 Medauroidea extradentata | reverse complement strand
GCGCGTATCAAATGCCGCATAGCCATAATGAGCCAAGCGCTGCGTACATAGAAGATTCCCGCTGATTAATTTTTACTACGTAACTTTAAGGTTCTTATATAGGTAGGTTGGGTTGGTGTATGTGAGGCACAAAACTGATGAAGCGTTAAGAGCGACGTCGGTCGGCCTATGTATTGCATTATCACCTCTACACGCAAACCCAGCAACTGGCGCGCAGAGCTACTATTCATTTTCCTATGGGACATTAACCAGCGACCATATTATTTTATTTGCAATACTTATGATTAAAATTCCAGCGTCTATTTCTATTACTGTGCTTTTCGAGCCCGGTTGGAATTTTCCTAGATACGACAGTTTAAAAAAAAAATGTTTTTAGCCATTTTGAGTGTCTTGATAAACACGTTTCCAATAAGCGATCCTAATTTTTAAACTGATAGAAACATTGTTTGAAATGTGTTTTCTTATCGTAGATGTACAAACGTAATGCGAGTAGAACAACGGCGTGCAGTGGTATTATAGATAACTCGCCTGACTGACACTTTCAGTGGTGACTCCATCTTTTTATTGGTGAAAAGTCTTAAGCTAAGTCCATTGTATGTTTCTAGAGTAGTTCTTCAGTTATAACAGGTTGAAAAAGCTACTTTCAGCCATTTTGAGGGGCTCCGAAATGATTTTGCCAATTGACGCGATGTTTTTAAACTACCTTTCCTTCGTCGTTTGAAGTTCATTTTCTTTTCGTATATTGACGCAATGGGCACATGTGGAATAGATTCCTAAAGAAAAATCGTTTTCAGGAACACACTGCAACGCATTTTAAGTGCGTGGTATACGCGCTCTTAAGAGTGCGTGGTAGATAAATAGGCCTAAATGCTGAAAACATCAATTGATTTCTACGCTTTTTTCGAAGCCAATTTGGATAAAATATTCAATGACAATCCTAGGTAATGGTATTTGCCAACTTTATGAGTAAATATTTATCCAGTATTACTGATTCGTTTCGCGTGATCTCTTGCGCCGCAGTTAAATGCACGAGGTTCCGGCGTCAGAGATTGTGCCTCATATGTTCGTAACACTGGAAATAATTTTGTATAAAACGTTGGCTAAAACTATTGTCTAGGATTGATATTGTTTCATTTTCGCTAATTGGCTTCAAGAAACCTACCGTTATAGATCAATGCTTTTAGAGTTGAATTATGTACCACGCCCTCTTAAGAGTGCATGGTATATAATTCAGCGCTAAGAGCACCAGTTCAGAATTGTAGGTTTCTCGATGTCAATTTGCAATAATAATAAAAAAACAGCAATCCTAGACCGTAGTATTTTCAAACTTTCTGAACAAATTTTTTTTTTAGTAAAGTATATCTGAAGAACACTCTCTGACGCCGAAATATCCTACATTTAAACGGGAGATCCCCGAGAAAATCCGCCGACCAACAGCATCCGTCCGGCACGATTCCCACATGCGAAGATCAGGGGACCGACCCCGCCGGAAGTCGAACCCGGATCGCCTTGGTGTGACCCCTCGACCACCGCGGAACCCTTCCCCCTCCCCACCTTTTATTATTAAGCTAAGATGAATTCGCGAAAGTTCCCAGCCTCCACAGATACCGTACAGTCGAGTGAGCAGACGACTGGTAGCGGTGTTATTAGTCGAATTGGCCAAGTGTGTGGATGTATGCTTGCAGGGTGACATTTGACGCTGCTATGCCATAGTGGTTGCCGTCGGCGTGACAGGTCCCGGTGACGGTAATTACCTGGCTGGAGACGCGCGCTTGACGGCGGCAATATTGAGGCAGTGGGCCTTTGAAGTCGTCGCCAGCGACCTGCCATCAACGTTAATATCCCTTGCAGCGGACTGCTATGGACCTAAGAGCCAACTCCGAAATATATTCACAAGCGGGAGATACAACTCCAGCCTAGGGACTCAGATTTATCGTGGGATAAGTTTTCTGCAAGGCCTCAGTTCATTTGTCCATCCTTCTTTCGTTATCAGTTGTGTCGATTTTACAGTAATAGTCATAAATCTGGTGCGGCACTAGTTGTTACGGAAAGTAAGTGGAGGTGAGGTGAGGTGAGGCGAGAAGGCTTTACAGCCTTTTAACAACGAGCTCGTAAGAGGAATATGCTCAGGATGTAATTTTCCGCGTTTGATGCGCGGAGACAGTGAAGCGATAGGGTACAGCTTTCCACGCTCGACGGTAACAACATCCCTTATATTTGCGGCGCGGCGAACTCGCGTGCAGTGTTTTCCTACTAACATGTTCCTGTGGGATTTACGGGTGTTCCAAATGCGATAAATTCATTTTTATATTTGTATGAAATCGTGTTAGTTTTGTAGACGATACTTGTGTATATAATTTACTCTTACGATACAATTTTAGCTCTTGTAGTTTTCTCATAACGGTGAATCAATGCCAAAATTTGCATGTCACGACGCTGCCATGCAAATAGCAAAAACTTGACTTATTACAACGAAATAATTCACAGTGAAATAACATGTAGGGCCTAATAAGCTATGTAACAAAGTATTAAAATACTTCCAGTTAACAATTTTTGTATTTTAAAAAATAGCCAACATTGGAATGTTTCCGTTTTAAGAACGACACTAAAACCAACTCACTTACCGAATTAAAAAAAAATTCGCTATTAATAACGACGTTGTATGCTACAAATTAAACTATGTTAATCACAAAATAAAGTATTTTTGACTTTTTTTTTAAATATTGAATTTTGCAAATTTGAATTTAAAATTTTAGCATTTTTTAATACAAACAATTTTAATTTTGTTTTCCATATGCATGGCATTGTAGCCTGCGAAGTCTTTACCCACTCCGAATTTTTTTCAGTTTGGTATGTCAGTTGGTTTTAGTGTAGTCCTTGAAACAGCAACATGCAAATTTTGACTTTAACAAGCCATTGCGCGAAAACTATGAGAGATAAACAAATTTCGTAAGAGCCAAATTTAGTCACATTTAGAGTCTGAAATAAGAAAAAAAATCTGCTACAAATAAAAAATAAAAATATGACGAAAATTGCTGCAGACCGTGCCCTTAAAGTAAATTGGTTTTCACTATTTGTTGGCAGCGTAACATACAAATTTTGACTTTGACGCACCGATATGAGAAAACTATGCGTGCTAAAATTATTTTGTAATAGGAAACTGCGCTCAGAAGTGCCGTCCACAAAAGTACCAATATTGCATAAAAAATAAAATTATGATTTTATCGCGCTTGAACACCCTTAAGGCGGTGACCCTACAATTATATTTGTGGAAAGTTTGTATTGAAATCAAACGCATGCTTCCAACGTTACTTAATGGATCAATTATACAGTAAACTCATTTACGACACGTAGTTTTCGCTTAAATAGGAGCGCGGTGGGCGCAACGATAACACGCTGGACTCGCATTCGGTAGGACCCGGGTTCGATCACCGGCTCCGACAATCCTAATATTAACTTTCCATGGACCCCGAAATAGCTCCAAGAGAATTCTGGGCTGGTACCTTAACAAAGACCATAGCCGACTTCTCTCCCAACGCCCGACGTTGTACCAAGTGAGATCCCCAAATTTCGCGTTAGTGGGTAAGATTTGAAAGTCTTGTAAGGAATAGTTACTTCCGCTATATGGCCCTGCTTGTTGAAATCGTCCTTGAAATCTCGGAATCTGCAGAAAAGCTGCCTAAAATCGCTCACCGAGTCCAGCGCTACCTTGTCACATGTACAACTGTCTACTCACTGGAGCAGCAGCCAATATACAAGTATCTGAGAACATAGTGTATACAGGACTGTGCAGTCTAGCACAGCTGGTCATTGAACCCGCGATATTTCCAAGTCTCTAGTTATTATTTTAGTAATATTTTCTTCTTCTCAGGGTAAAAACAAATGGTTTGCGTTAGGAACGAATGAAAGTTTACTAAGCAAGACTTATATAATTTCATGTAAATAATTTTCCAGGGGCGTTGCCGGGGGAGGGGGTTCCATGGGGTCATGATCCCTTTTTTTCCTAATGAAAACTACTTAAATTTCACTATTTTGAACCTTGAAAATTCTAATTTTCACAGATAAGGACTCTCGCCCCCCTCCCGGACTGCTTTAAATAGCATCGTTTGCACATTAAAATTCCTGATCTTTCTGTGGGAGGACCCCCGGAACCCCCACTTTATTGAGGAGATCGATCTCCCTAAATACAAATACTGCGCTATCCTTGCTTACTGGAATAGGCAGCCCCGTATATATATACCTACCTAACAACCTTCAAACACATACATAAACAGGATAAATTAGTGTTCATGGCGAAATATTTAAAAAATGAATTAAATGTCTGATGTAGACTTTGACTTCAATCACGACAGAAGACACGGACATGGAGAATAATGAAGCTCTGATTAATCTCGCTGGAGGTAAAACACTGAGCCTGAAGATAAAGGAGAGGATACAATATAGGCTTGTGCCGGAAAGTAGTGAGGAGGGACAAGACAAGGAGAAGATACAGAAGTGCAGCCGGCACGTGGGCGCCATTGTGCCGCGGCGCCAGAGCAAGGAGATTAAGGCGAACAAAAGGGTTTTAATGGGGAGACGCTCGGCCCAGGTCGCCCGGCGTGACTACGCAGAATGGTCTGTGGAAGACAAAATAGCGAGGCTCTCTGTCGTCGGCCATTGTTACGAAAGAGGCAAAAAAGTGGGCGAAGAGGAGATGGGGGTCCGCCATTGAAATCCCCTATTGCACGGATCGGAGCTGTGCTGGAAGACCCGCATCGTCTCTTTAATCGTCCTCCATTTGTGGAAGCTGTGCTCATCCAGGAGAGTCCAAGCTGCAATGTAGACGAGGCGCAGATGAATCTCATTTCTCTAATGCAAAGGTGCGGAGTTCGCATTTCCATATAGTTAAGGACTAGGATATCTTGATAATTTATTCCAGTTGTTTCCGTGTGTAACGATCATGCCTTAAGGGTGTTCCAGTGCAATAAAATCATAATTTTATATTTTTATGACATATCGTTAGTTTTGTAGACGATGCTTGTGAGTGTAGTTTCCTCGTACAAAACAATTTTAGCTCTCATAGTTTTCTCATAACGGTGCGTCAAAGTCAGAATTTGCTTGTTACGCTGCCATGCAAATAGTGAAAACCAACTGACCCACTTAAACAAAATAATTCACTGTGAACTTAGATCCTATGAGCTATGCAATAAAACATTTACAAACCCCCAACGCTATATTTCGAATTTTTGAAAAATCACAAAAGTTCAGAAAAATCTACAAAATTATACATGTTTTTAAAAAGTATAAAACTATTTCGCGGGATGTTTCTAAATGTTTTATTACGTAGCCCATGGTATGTTATTTCACTGTGAATTATTTCAACTACATAAGTCAACTGGTTTTCACTATTTGCATGGAAAGAGAACATGCAAATTCTGACTTTGACGCACCGTTATGAGAAAACTTTGAGAGCTAAAATTGTTTTGTAAGAGGAAACTGTACTCACAAGTATCGTCTACAAAACTAACGATATGTCATAAAAATATAAATTATGATTTCATCGCACTTGAACGCCCTTAAGGCGCTTGCCTACCGGCCGAGTGTGTGGGCTAGTGAGACACGGCGCCAAGGGCGATGTTGACCGGCTCATCTGCCGCGGTACCGCATCTACCACACGACACTGAAACGGCGTGCAGTGATGTCGTAGATCACTCGTCTGACTGACACTTCAGTGATGGTCTAATATTTTTAAGTCCATTGCATGCTTCTGAAATAGATTCGCACGAATTCCGTGTGTAGATTTTCATATATAACAGGTTAAAAATACCGTTTTTTAAAAGCCATTTTGAGGGACTCCAAAATTGTATTCTAATCGACGTGATGTTTTGAAACCACCCTCCCGTCATCGTTTAAAGTGTATTTTCTATTCGTTCATTGACACAATGGGCATTTGTGGACTTGTTTCGTAAAAAAAAACCTTTTTATGAACACATTGCGACAGGTGTTTAACGTGTGGTAGGCGAAGCCCATAAGAGGAGATAGCGAAGACAATTCAGAAAGGAAATATTAATAGTTTTCGAGAAACAAAAAAAAAATCATCAATTTTGTCTTTACGGCTTACGTGCACTCCTGCAGCTCTACTTCGTGGTCAATGATTGAATGTTTTTAACTCTCAGCGTCTTCGGGTTATATCCACTAAACATAGACGTGTAGTGTCGCAGTAACTTTGTTCTTATTGGCACAGTCGAAGGAGAGGCTGCAAAAGAAAACTGTTTATAACCACGAAGCAGAGGCATTGAATAAACTGGTGCAAAAATATTTTCATGAAAATTACTATAACGAGACAGCGCTCTCAGTGACATGGGGCTGAGCGACATAAGCCATGCCACCTCCCCCTCCTCTGCTCACTACCACCCACACTGTCGATGAGGTGGCGAACTGCACCCCCTCCTCCTCTGTCCACACCACCGGGCGACGCCTGCCGCTCGTGCCTGGCTTACTTCTGTCCCTGCGCTGACGTCACGGGCCTTCGAATGTGTGCGCACCTGACAATCATTCTTGACAATCACTCGGCTCGTATGTAACCGAATGTTGTCGCAATGTCTAGAAATATCGGCTTACATCAACCAGAATTGTCGGCAAGCCATGATAATGTTCTCGGTGCTGTAGTTGCAGGCGACTATAAATACCAGCCTACTGCGAGCAGCGGCAGAGTGATCGTGGCATTTAGCCGGTGAGTGTTCGCGATGGACTTTTAACAACGTGAAGCAAGGCGAGACCGGCGGATCAAGGAGAGATTGTGCGGAAAGTGTGGACGACTGTGGGACTGTCGGAGTGGTGTGAGTGTGAGAGCAGACGAACAGGTCAGACTGCAGCTGTACATTGCAAGAAATTTCTGGAAAGAGACTTATAAGCTCGGAGGATTGATCTGAAAAAAATTTAATTGTATACTAGAGTAGTAATTTAAACTTTAACGGAAGATTGCCTGTAAATAATATCTGTAAATATTGAGCTAAAAAAAGTGAATCGCAAGGGTTGTATTGTATGCTTAATGCAGAATGTTTTATACGAATAGTAATAAATTAAGGAATTTAATTAATTTATTTAACTATCTAAGCCCCCATTTAAAATGTTCCTGGCTGCACCCAGGACAGCAAAGTCGTAAAGCTTAAAGGGTTAGGATAAAATTCACGTAAGAAATGTCAAGGCAAGTCAGATATCAGACATCTGTGTATTGAAGTTATAACACCGAGTAATTAAGACATGCCCCCGGACGAATATGAAATCTGCAGTAAAACTGTTAATTAACGGCGTGCTACCTGGTCTAGAGTAAAAAAGGCTGCTTACTGGGGAAAGAGTCTATTCATCGAAAAACATGATACATTTATACATACGTACCCCCACTTTGTTGGTTAACTGTATGTATTGTGTAGAAGTTGAGTTTAGTTGCCAGCTTACGGCTAGAGCGCATGCTGGACTGTGGAAGTTGCATTTATAAAACTGGCAGGGTAAAACAAGAAATCAAAAGGTCATGGACAGTTGGGACTGGTCATGTTTATAGCATATTGTTAAGTGTTAAGGACGATCGCAGTGGTCACGGACAGTTATTTTTGGCGTGGATTTTGTGGTTCATTTCCATTAAATTTAATTTCGAGGACATCCGCTATTCTTATGACTAAACAGAGTGAAGAATCGCTTAAAAAAAAAAAAAAAAAAAAAACCTTTATTGAGAAAATAACCTCTAAAGTGCTGTAGCTTGTGACAATTTATATAACAAGACTGCAGTTATTTGACACAGTTTAACTGTATGCAGAAGAGTAACAAACGTTTAGAAGTGCCGTACAAGGAATTTTATTGAACCACGAAAACATGAACACAAAATATCGAAAAAAGACCAATGGATTTTTAAATAGTAAACTCGAACCACCAACTTTAATCGCGATGTATCTCTTCCTTCCTAACAGCAGGCTTCGTGGATTCAATTACCTGTGTGTTCCTACAAAATCCTTTTATGGCCACTTATTTTTGGTGGAATCAACTTTGCAGTAACTTGTTTAAATGCCTCACATGCACATCTGCGGCGCTGCTTTATGGTTATTGGTAGAGTTACGATTTTATGGCAAAAGTATTTTTGTAACATTTGGTTTCAATGCGTTATGTGAACATCAGCAGCTCTGCTTCATCGTCTGTGATTGGATGATTTTATTCTCACTTGCCTTGGCAAATTACAGACGTGCGGAGCCACAATAATCTTATTCAGGTTGGGGCAGTCAAATGGGAAACGTGTCTGAACAAAGACACACTCCCAATAACCATTAAGTAGATCTGGCGATGTGAACTTGAGACACTGAACAAAGTGGGGCAAACATCTTTTCGGGACAAAATCGTGGCCCTAGTTATTGGTCGAGTGTCTTTGTGAAGAGACGTCCCTCATTGGACATAGTAAATACAGCCAGTGATTTTTGGTGAAAATAATTTTGCAACAACTTGTTTCAATGCATTACGTGCACACCTGTAACTCTAGTTCGTGGTTATTGGCAGAATACAATAGGGCAGCGGCGTGGCTCATTTGACTGTACCTACCAGAACAATGTTACCGCGACACCACAAGTCCATGATTTTCGGGTAGGACCCCGAGACGCCAAAAGTTAAAAACTTACAATCACGGACCATGAAGCAGAGAAATATATGTTCACAGAATTTATTGAACCAAAGTGTAGCAGAATTATTTTTACCAAAAATCCCTGACTCTGAGAATAAGATTTCTGCGACGCCACACGCCAGCGATTTGTGGGTAAAACCGCAAGACAAGTGAAAGTTAAAATATTCTATCATCACTGACGATGGAACAGAACTTCAGATGAGCACGCTAGATACTGAAAGAATTTGGTGCAAAATTCTTTTCGCAAGAAAATCACGGGTTATACGTTCTTCAGGTGTTCGCTCATTGGTTATCGAGCCGTTCTCGCGCTTTGCTAAGACACGCGATTGGTTCTTGGATTTATTGAATTATTTTTATAGTATCATATTCCTACATGTCACGTGCCGTAAAGTGAGGTTACTTTTCACCCCCTGGGTAACTTAGCACCACCCCATTAATTTCTCTTTAAATACAAATTCTAAAACACTATTTACCGTAAAGAAATGTCGTTTATGATTGCTGTGTAAGGTGAAAGTTTAATCCCTTTATGAGGACGCTAACAGTTATTTTAAACGAAAAATTGTGGCGTAATGTTCCCCCATATTATTGCAAAGTAACCTCTACTTCCGGTATTTTAACTGCGATCTAATCATACAAGCAAAGTAATTGCTATATAGTTTTTCAAAATCTAACATATCCTAAAATAAATTGTCAAATATTACGAACACCTGATGGCAGCTTTGAAATTCCTATACAGAAATTTTAACAGTCTCAACACGTTTATATAATGCATGCGTTTGCCATTTTAACTCCAAAAAATTTTTTAGTTAATGAAAAAAATCCCTCATAACGGAAATGCTAAATTTATAAACTATATCTTAAGGCACAAACATTTGTTTAATGCTTCCCGTACTGAGACACAGTTATAGAACATCCAGCCATTTCTAAATTACGTGTTTTCTACCAAACGTTTGCAACGCATTTCATGCGCCAACCACGGCACCATCAAGTCGTTAAAGCCGTTACAACGAATTTACAGCCCAGGCAAAAAAAAAATATATTCTGGCTAAGCCGTTCAAAAGTGATCCAAGTGAATTTTGCTCGCGTTGTAAAAATGTGCCGAGTTAACTCGATCAACAACTCGATAAACTCTGAGATAACCCTGCTATCAAGGAGGGTAAGCTGATATTAGTAGACAACACACGCAAAAAATTAACGAAAAAATGTAAACCAGTGTTACAATTTCCCAACCCGACAGCGCCTCGGTAACCGAAGAATGCGGCCAGGGGAGGTTTGTAAACACGAAAGTATAATCGACCGGCGAAGCAACGTAACACCCAGGTGCTTGAAATTCCATTACGTCGGGGAAATAATTGGGACTGTTTACTAAGGAAAAATCGCAGATACAGCAGGGCTGGCTGCACCTCTTTAAGAGCGCGGTCTACCACAATTTTCATCAACATTATTTTATTTTTTATTTGTACCAGATTTTTTTTTCTTACTTTAGACACAAAATGTGACTAAATTTGGCTCTTATGAAATTTTTTATTTCTCATAGTTTTCGCGTAATGGCTTGTTAAAAGTCATATTTTGCATGTTTCCGTTTTAACGACTACACTAAAACCAACAGATAAACCAAACTAAAAAAAATGACACTGGATAAAAACATTGCAGGTTACAATGTCGTACTCATAAAAAAAAGAATAATTTTTATTTGAATTTTAAAAAATGCTAAAACTGGAAACGAAAATTTAAAAAATTCAATAATAAAATATGGGGCACATCAAAAAGCCGGTAGGACAGCGAACTCAGTCACACACGCCAGCCAAATGGCTTCCTTGGCCAGCAACATGGCGGACAAGCCTACTGCCAATCAGCGTAAGGCAGCTGCTCTGATAATCGGCAGCCAGGCCAATAGGAAACATGTAGTAACATGCAGGAGCCAAACATACGCGGGGCTGGTATCAACAAACTCGGACAGCCAATAAGCGATGAAGTTCGCCCGTATCAAATGAGCCGCCACGTCATTTTACGTCTGTATTACTATCTAGTCTGTGCCAGGGATCTGCCAACGACATGGACGTATTCTACTTCACGACCACGGAGGTCTACAGACTGGTGAGCATCTATCTGCTAGTAGCCCAGGAAATAAAGGTTTCATGTCGGGAAAAATTAGAGATAAGCTGAACTTTTGGCAAGTGTTAGGACCCAACTAGAGGTATATTTTCCCAAAAGTTCTGTCTCGTCCTACCTGTCTGTACTAAGTTCCGATAGTCATCCGTACCGTAATTACTTATAAGGTTTCCTATAGCCATTAAAAAGAGTGTTACCTTCTGCTTGTTCTATTCTATTACTCTTCCCTTCCTTCTTAATTGTACGTACCTTCGTTCTTGAGCCGCCAGCAAGAGACGTAAAAGGTTAAATTAGAACTCTAGGCATGACCTAATTACACAGTGACTTATTTGTAAAGAAGAAAACTGAGAGTATACACCCTGAAAATTTCCTCTCATTTTAATCTTGTGAATACAAATTTGTTACGTTTGCGATGTACTGATTTCATGTACCATGTTGTAATTTTACGTTTAGCAAAATATTTCGTCAGTAGAGAATATTTAGAATTTATTTTAAAATTCCGCCATTTTAAACCTTAGTAGATTGCAAGAAATTAAATGCAACCTGGCTAACCTTGTGATACAGAGTGCTAGATCAAATTCATTTTTGTAAACGTCTCGTATAGCCTAAGGCGACAGCTGGATGCACCTCTGGCGGAATAAAAACCAAACAACGCTACAAATTGCTTGAAACAATCATACACAAACTGTGTTACACTACTGTCAACAATACGAAATCCATACATATTCTTATGACGAGCAACTATGATAACATTTTTCCTGTAATCTGTTGTGGATGATGACATAATTCATTAAAAAGAAATGCTGCCACTCAATATTTACCAGTTATGGCTTCACTATCGCCAAATTCACAACTGAATGAACCACAATTTGTTTCTTTTTTAATATTATTAACCAGACACACGTTTAATTATACGTCCTGTGTTTCACATAACTTCAGTGAAGTTCGACAATTCTGAGGGACAACCTTTAAGCGTTTCAGTCATTTTTAAGTTCTAAACTGAACTAAGGTTCTCTTTCCATCGTAGATACATAGCGCCACTGAAAATTGGTGGAAAAAGTTTTGCACGGAATTGTTTCAATGTCTGATGTGTGTAACCACAAAATTTTTGTGAAAGTAATTTTGCGTCTGCTTGTTTGGTTGCCTTAAGTACACACATGCAGATCTGCTTCTTGGGAGCACAGTCAAATAAGCGACCTCTCTGCACAAAAGCACGATGCATACATCCATGAAGCAGAGCTGCAGGTGTGCACTAAGGTGCAACATATTCATTTCTTCACACACACACACACACACACATTGTGGTCTTCATTACATAATGTTAAGGGGCCTCCCTACCTGCGTTTCAAGTGCGTTGCAGCGATTTTCGGCTATTCCTTTTTTTGACGAAATTATTTAACGCGTGTTGTATGTGTATATGTACGAAAGTAACACACACGTCAAACTTTGTCGCTATAGTTTTAAAACTTCGGAATGTTTATTAGAAACATCATTTTCGGGACCCTCAAAAAGGCCAAAAAAATGGGTTTCCCTGACTGCCGAATCTAGAAATATAACAACCGGATTCGAAAAACACAGCTATAGAAACTAGCGTTAGACTTTCAACTACGCTGCCCATGTATGCAATAATATTGTCACCGCAAGTCCCGTAGGAAAAAAGAAAATAGTGAAGCACAGCACAGCGGCTTGCGCGGAGAGGCGACAATGCACTATGTACGTCGGGAATTTGCACTCTTACTGCTCCTGCATTACTCACACAAACGCAACCTATCTACAGAGGACCCTTCGTAAACAGTATGTGCTCAAACAAATGTCAAAATATACTGACGTTAAACGAAAGAGATTATAGGTAGGTTTAAGGACTAGACGACATCGCAGAAAACGGACGGAATCCAGCGACTGTGCACATTTGGAACAAAAAATCCGTCCATGACATTTACCCAGCATTCACCTAAAACGACTTCGCAAAGACTGCAAGAAACTGAAATCAGAATAACCGAGTCTGGAGCCGAACTCAGGTCCTCTCGAATGCAAGTATATTGTTTTACCTCAAGGTCGCTTATTTTGGTGAAAGTATTTTAAAATCGTCAGTTTCGCAGTAACAAAGTCAACTAGTTTTTATTAACTATTGGCTATTTCCGGCAACTTTATTGGCGTGATTTTCTAATTAATGTACCTTTGAGTCGCGTAAAAGTTCAGTGTAATTAATCCAAAATATCTTACGTAATTTGTAAAAAATATGTATTTCTATTTCCAATATATTTTCGAAAAATAAACTTTTCCAAATATATATTTTTTAAAAAATATAAAAAAAATTGTAAAAGTTTCTGATAAAAATTTTCTCCACATGAAATATCGTATACAAGAAATGATATTTGAAAATTAAAGTGTTACATAACTGTAAAAAAAAAATTCAAAACGGTGTAAAGTGATGTCAATATTCATTAACGGCCGATTTAAACAAAACATTGGAACATTGAAATCTTCAAAACTCACCAAATCACCTAATTTTTATCGCAATCAGATGAATAGTATAGTAATGCATACGTTACAAATGTACTTAGTTTGTACACACACGTATATAAATATGTATATGCATACATGCATACATAAATACATATATATACATATACACATATATACATAATATGAAACAACTTAAGTTAGCAATACTGTGCAACAGTCGGGACGAACGATGTGTAAGCCACCAAGGTTTGTGTGTTTGGTAACTAACAAACAAGTGTGCACTCATCACGCGCTTTCCTTAAACACCGCGCCATAATTATCGTCGCCGCGCCTCAGCACGGGCGGCTGCTGATAAAACACTTATCGCGGAATCCCCAGTCATAAACAATCTGTTCTTTATTTTTAGATTTTTTTTTCTCGACTCAAAAGCCGTCTCTGGTCGGCGGGAACTGCATCGATCCAACTCCTTTCTCTAATTGAATTTCTCCGGTGGATCCGGAGGCGCTGTGCGCGTCCACCGTCCCCCCTTCCTTTATTCTTCATCCGCCAACCATCAACAGAGACACGAGCCAGGGTTGATGCTGGTAACGTGAAGAAATGGGAGAGAGAGCAACACTGACAAAGGAAAACTTGACCTAGCAGTTAACTCGCTCAACTGTTCACCCACACTTCTGAGAACTGCAGACTGGAGCTTTTTCTTCTTTCCTGTAACTCTCTTACTGCAAGTTTTAAAGGGGAGCTCTCAGTGGACGATCCAGTGGGAAGGGTGAGAGGGTTTTACGGCCTTTAACTAGCAGGTCTTAAGGGGCACCCTACTTGCGCTTCAAACGTGTTGTAACGAGAGATGACTATTCTTTTTTTTTTGACGATACTATCTAACACACATTATATTTGGAGGTGGTGAAATTTCGCGAATTCAATGACCTGCATGTTAGAATCAAATATCCTATTCATACTTAAGTTCCGACCATTTGTCTACTACCTGCTACTCAGTGGAACAGCAGACAATGAACGAATATACGGGACTTGAGTATGCATAGGATATTTGATTCCAACATGCAGGTAATTGAATTCGCGAAATTTCGCCATCTCTAATTATATTTGTTTATCTACGAAAAGAACACATACTTCAAGCTATGTCGCTATAGTTTTAAAAGTCCAATACGTTTTTTTAGAAACAATATTCTCGGTCCCCTCGAAATGGCAAAAAATAACTTTTCCAGACTTCCGTATGTGGAAAAATGACAACCGGATTCAGAAAACACAAGTATAGAAACAAGCGTTACTCTCTGAACTATGTTGCCCGCAAATATAATAACGTAGTCACCGCTTAAAGTCCCGTAGGATGGATAATAGTAAAGCACTGCACGTCAGCTGAGCAGCCGGCAACCTTACCGTTGCTGTCTCACACACACAAATATGTACAGCCTGTCTATGGAGACCCCTCAAGGGAAGTGGAGCACAAATGCAGCGAACTTCACAATTTTCGACATAAGTTTTCCCCCTCGCTTGCTATCGAAAATCAAGGATCGACAAACCGTACATTACACTTATGCACACCTTCTTACTTTGTTACATAGTCACAGACTTTCTTTGGAGCACTGTTGGCAGATAGGAAAAATGTCTATATTCCCTAACTGTCATCACTGCTTCAACAAAAAAAGACAGGCTGTGACTATGTAGTAATGTAATAAGTTGTACAAAAGTATCACTTCCGGATTGTCGAATCTTGATTTTCAATAATAAACCAGGAGAAAAAAAGTTATTTCGAAAATTGTGAAAATTCACTGCTTGTCGCACCATCCCCTTTCAGAACCCTATACAGATGTCAATTGAACATTTTCGCAGCGTGTTAGTAGAAAGTTTTTTTAAAAGATATAATACTAAACATGTGTTCGATATCTTCGACTACGAAAAGGATACAGATTTAAAATGATGTTTTTCTATTTTTCTTTTCTAGACATCAAGCTTAAAAACATGGTTTCATGACGTATCAAAATACCTAAGAACGGCCTTGCTGTGACGTAAAAATACCAAACGGAATCGCAAAACAAAACTAGAGAAGCTTGCACTAGACTTTACTACGCGCTTGTCGTAAATGACAAGGTACGGACACCGCTAGGAGCCCTATAGGTAAACAGTCAACGACCGAAACACTTAAGTCGTCTACGTTCCCTGCGCATAAAGGCGATGCGGTTGTTATAGCACGAACCATTCTAGCTCTTATCGCCCGCCAGTTTCCGTACCACAGACGCTGCATCTAGCGCCTGCTGTAGAGGACTATTAGGAACCGATGAGGATGAAGTGAGGCGGCGGGACAGCACTGCATCCATGCTCGAGCCGGGATTCAAAGCCAGGACCTATCTCGCCGTAGACCGGAGCCTAGACGACTACGCCTGGGGAAAGGAACTTAGTGTTAGCAGTAGAGGCCTGCTAACTTGGCGTTAGTATCTGACAACACACTGAACTCCAAGTTATACTGAGCTAATCTAACTTCTACTCTTGGCCGGCAGTTTGTGTGGCGTCAGGTGAGGTAAGTGGGTTGCACGGCCCGTTCAGTTTCCTATCTACCTGCGTTTGAAACCCATTGCAGCGAGTTACAACCAATCATATTTGGAAGAAACATCTCAACGCGCATACCGTTTCTACATCTATGAAAATAAAACACATTTCATATAATGTTTCTATCAGTTTAAAAATTAGGATCGCTTATTGGAAACACGATTTTCAAGACTCTCAAAATGGTTAAGAACAATTCTTTTAAACTGCCGTATCTTGGAAAATTCCGACGGGATTCGAAAAAACACAGTAATAGAAATAGGCGCTGAAATTTAAACCATAAGTACCGCAAATATAATAATACGGTCACCTCTTAAAGTCCCATAGGAAAATGAATAGTAGTAAAGCTATGTGAGCCAGTTGCTGGGTATGCGTGTAGAGGCGATAATACATTACATACGCCGACCGATGTCAATCTTAACACTCCATACGTTCTGTGCCTCACATACACTAACGCAGCCTACCTAGATAAGAACCTAAGCAACTAGTTCTTGAGAGCCGATGAGGGTGAAGTGAGGTGATAGAACAAAACAACATCCATGCCCGAGCCGGGATTCAAACCCAGGATCTCTCGCGGTGTAGACTAGCCCCTGACCGATATATGGATGGAAAGACCGAAACTGATTGGAAGGAAAATTCTAACAGTGCCATTAGGTAGGAACAAATTTCAGCTCGAAGCTTTTTAACAGTAACCCAAAGAAACTTATCAAGCGTTCAACGAGTCACTAGCCGCTTGATGGCAAGGTTATCTGCTGTTAGCACACGAAACAGGCCAATTGACGCAAAGAATGTGAAAAGTAAACATAACCAAAACTCAATACGTGCATTACTTTCACAAACTTTACTAGTTCCATGGAATTTTTTATGCTAATGAATTAAACTGAAGTCTGTACTTTTAACATCACTAAGCACTCAGTATTGTCTGAAGTAAACAACCTCGATACTGAGACAGTAGACACAAAAATATGCCGCACTGCAACCCTTCAAAAAAATAATTTATTAAAAAATACTAATATTTTTAACTTACTTCGTTTTTATTACTCCCAGTTCTTTCTCTTATGGTGCATTTTATGTAATAAAATTAAAACCATCTGGACGTAGATAACTAAGTTGTACATTTTCTAGCAACAAGCCGCATTGACATACACTTATAAATAACACACCCATTACTGAGATAACACATAACGAGTAAAAAGCTAATAAGAGAAATATCGTCCGACTAATTTCGAGACTTAACCCGATCATGTAGGCTATATAGTCTGTCTCATTTAAGAATTTCACTTTTTGACATTTGTGTTGCTTTTATTTTTTTAGTTGTTTCCATGATATAAGCAGTGTTTTCCTCTGCCACAAGTAACTTTTGCACAAACACACTTAGCTGAGTCTCAAATTGTGCAATTTACCAAAATTAAAAGTTATTTCCTGCAGAAATTGGTACACACGATGATAGTCTTAAAAACTGTCAAAAATGGAATTCTTTCGTGAGACAGACTATACATTACCTTTACATTCTTTATGCTGCATTATTAAAAACGTTCTGTCTGCTCGGTATGGGGGCCGCGGTGGCCGCCTCCCACCAAGGTGATCCGGACTCGATTCCCGGCGGAGTCAGTCCCCGGATTTTCGTATGTGGACGATGCCGCTGGCCGGTGGGTTTCCTCGGGAGTCTCCCGTTTCCCGCGTACATTCATTCCTTCGCTACTCCTTATATCATGCCACCGGCCACCAGCGCCAAAGATCTCTCTAGTTTCTACTTTATAAGCGATATTAACTGCTTACGCCTAAACGAGAGCAGATATCAAAAATCTGTCAGGCAGTTTTGTTTAAAATCGTCTTCTCAAAAGTAGCTGATTTTTTCAAGGCGGTAAATACTATTATTTTAGCTAATTATGTAATTAACGAAATTCTGGTTAGTTGACTGCTTACTAAAAACCGCACAATTTCATGCTTTAAGAAAATTAGGTATCACGTGAAAAATCTTTTCAAACTAAACAGCCAGACAAATGTTTTATATCTTCTCTTGTTTAAGTTTGAACATATAACTATCGCAAAAAGAGTATAAACTAAAGAGAATGGCCTTAGGCGCTGACCAAAATTTCTCAATCATTCTGCTCAGTATATAATTTCCCGTGTAGTCGTGGCGCGTCAATAGGAGTGAAAAGGAGGGGGGGGACCAAAGGAGACATATGCCCCCGGCGTCACTTTATAAGGGGCTTCACATTTTGGATTAAAAATGTAAACGTTTTATAATTTATAACAAACTGGTTTGTTTAAAATACCCATTAAACCACGATGGTTGCTGTGAAATATTTTTTTAAGTGTTAAGTACATGTAAAATTTATGTCGTTGATATCCGGAATTGCTGACGTCAGAACTACGAAAATGCAACCAGCATGTCAGGAAAGTACATGGGCCTGCAAGCGCATATTATCACTTCATTTAAAAAAATAAAAAAAAAATGGGGAGGGGGTCCTTAGATTTATTCTGTCCCGAGCCTCACACTCTCATATAGAATTAGCCTTGCGTGTAAAACTAAAAAAGTAAAACATATAGGCCTAAGCAGACATTGTATTGTTCCACGACACAAGCAGGTAACTATGGACCAACAACAGCCGATTACTATTATCCTTAACCATTGATCTTGAAAAATAACTACCGTTATTTTCCTAATTTGCTGAATGTCGTGAATTTACGAAAATACTCGTAATACAGTGTTCTTGGGTTAAAAGTGACATTCTTAATGCGACTTTTTGATGTAGACCATTTGTTTTTATTCCCCGTCAGGTAATGTAAGCGAGGCGCAATTTTTTTCCTTCAATGTTTATTTGAAACGTGTTCACTTTATCCTGAACTAACTAAGCCATGTGCTAAAGTCAGGAAATTTCATAGCAAAGCTGGCGGGATTTGAGAACAGCTAGTCGGACATGTCAACAGCTTATGTTTGCGAAACTGCACGCAGGTATCAATTAATATCTCTCTTCCTCTTTATTCTTATCTCTTTCTGCCCATCCGCGAGAGTGGATAAGGCCTTTGCTGTCATCGCAGCCGGGATGAAGAGTCTTTTCAACAGCACACGCCAATGTGGCGGTCACAGGCAGCTCTGTGCAGTCCAGTGTTACCAACTTATATGATATAACGCTAATTTCAGGAAACTTTCAAAATATCTAGCTTATAAAGACTGAATTTATCGGGAAGGGGAATTTTCTGCAGAGGTTAATATAGTTTCATTGACAGGATTTCCTTATTTCAAAGGTAAGAAAAAACTTTTGTAAATTTGTCGTAAATAGGGTAAAGAATGGAAATCGTAAAATTTTTATTACTAAATAATTTTTGATTTTAATTTAACAGATTTTTCTATGATTCTCATAATTATTTTTATTTTTGTAATCTATATAACTTATATCAACGGAATTTAACGGATTTTACGTAGACGTTTGGAAAATTTTCGAGCTATGAGACCTCTCCTATAGCTTTGACATTCACACAGCAACAGAGAAAAGCCTCCCTGGTAAGATCGACTAGTCATAAGGTTTAGAATAGGTAGGTGTACAGAAGCGAAGGCGGGGGACGACTCCGTACCACATAATAGCTGAGAACGAAGAAGCGAGACTACAACACGCTAGACAACTTCGAGCCGTATGAGTCAGCAGATTAGCAGCACTGATCAGCAATTTGACTGAAAGTCTTTCATCTGTCACTATCTGCGGCTGAACACGCAAGGGTGAGGTTGGACATAAGAGAATCTTCCGCAGAATGCAGTGTGCAAAGACGTTAGGTGGCCGCCTACCCCACGCTTCAAATGCTTTGTTGCGTGTTCGTTAACAGGTTTTTCCTACGAAAATATTCCACGTGTGTGCATTGTGCCAACGTACGAAAAGAAAAAAAACTTCAAGTAAGGTCGGAACCTCATTTTTAAGACACCACGCTCATAAAAAAAATCACTGTTTCTAAGTCCTCCAACATGGCTAAAAACGGCCTTTTCAAGACTTCCGTACTTCAAAATGTACTAACCGGATGTATGTGAAACTCAGATTGCTACATGCGCTGAACTTAGTTGCAGACTTTCCACCAATAAAATTATATGGTCACCACTTCGTGTCCCATAGTAAAAACAGTTCGGTGGGAACCTTACACGCTAGTTCAGCGCTTGGCTCGTTGAGGCGACGCGGAGTTTGAGGCGCGCTTCAAAGTCGGCCTTACTGCTCCGTCGCTTCTGAGCTTCTCACGCGCGGTTTGACAGCGCCCTTAATAGGACGTGGTACATAATTCAACGCTAAAAGCATTAATCTATAACTGTAGGTTTCTTGAAGCCAATTCGTGAAAATCAAACAATAGCAATCCTAGACAATAGTTTTAGCCAACGTTTTAAACAAAATTGTTTCCAGTGTTACGAACTTCTGAGGCACAAGCACTGACGCCGGAACCTCGTGCATTTAACTGCGGCGCAAGAGATCACGCGTAACGAATCAGTAATTCTGGATAAATATTTACTCATAAAGTTGGCAAATACCGTTATCTAGGATTGTCATTGAGTATTTTATCCATATTGGCTTCGAGCACTCTTAAGTGCTGACCAAAATCTCTTCATTTCAATTTCATCTCGTAATATGATAGCCACCCTTCAACGACGCATGAATGGTAGTGTTTTCTAGGTTAGTGTTCGGCTGCGTGGCAGCGAGGCTTAACGAGAAGTGATAAATCAAACGAAGTTTTCAAATGTGTTTGTTAACCGTGGACCAACCACAGCTGTTGCCTTGATGAAATACACGGTAACTGGTTACCTGAACACTAACAACCTCAGACCATGCACATTCCACGTTATTGTTCGGTAGCATGCAACTACGTCCCTCAGTTATGGCCTTCGTGCTTTGGCGAACGTCATCGTGCATGTGTGCAAAGAGCGCGAGATAATAACTGAGTGTAGAAGATGTCTAGGCCTATAAAAAAATACTCTGACTTGTTGCTTCTTAAGAGGGCGTGGTACATAATTCAACGCTAAAAGCATTAATCTATAACTGTCAGTTTCTTGAAGCCTGTTTGCGAAAGTCAATAAACTGCAATCCTAGACAATATTTTTAGCCAACGTTTTGAACAAAATTGTTTCCAGTGTTACGAACTTCTGAGGCACAAGCTCTGACGCCGGAACCTCGTGCATTTAACTGCGGCGCAAGAGATCACGCGTAACGAATTAGTAATTCTGGATAAATATTTACTCATAAAGTTGTCAAATACCATTATCTAGATTGTCGTTTTGTATTTTATCCGTATTGGCTTCAAAAAATTTGTACAATTCAATTGATGTTTTCAGCGTTTGTTTATCTACCATGCATTCTTAGTTTACTAGACGGAGACTGTTTTCCACAGTTTAACCGTTTGCATAGGCCTGCGAATAACAAACGTTAAATTGTGGATATACCAGAAGTCGTTGCCTTCAACTTCCAGCCCCGGCGGGGTTGATCCCGATTTTTCGAATGTGGTAAACGTGGCGGACGTTGCTATTGGCTAGCGGGTTTTCTCTAGGCGCCCCCTTCAAATTCCAACGTTTCCCCGTCGTACGGCTTCATTTATGTGGTGAATCCTGACTGTTTGAGTGGGACTGACTGGTGATGACTAACGACAATTTCAGTATAAAGCACTGCAAGGTGTCTCCTGACATACCTTCGGGTTCAAGTACACAAGGGCAGGACTGGCATACACCGGTCGCAGAGATGCCGAACACGTGCCAACCAGCCTCTGAAATAGGGCGGACTATTCATGTGGTCTTTCCCAGTGTCGGTGATCGCATGCGAGCAAAATTTCCCCTTGATCACTATCGGGTGCAGTTTCCCTCTGGACATGGCAACTTCAAGGCAAAGTGGTTGACGAGCCATTGTGTGATTCACGATGTGTCACAGACGACGTAGCACGTATATAACTAATTCGATCTGTTCGAGGACCCGAGGCAGTATCTCAAATGGCATCCCTCCTTTCTCGGGGCCGAGTGGCTGTACTAGTCGCCAGATTTACACATGTGGGAATCGTGCCGGACAATGCCGCAGACCAGCTGGTTTTCTCGGGGATCTCCAGTTTCCCCCGCCCCTTCGTTCCGGCGCTGTTTCCCACTCACATCATGTCACCCCTCATTAGCGTCAGAGACCTAGATGTTGTGCTGACCAAAATCTATTCAATCAATCTCCTTTCTCGTATACAACTAGGGGCCGTGGTGGTCGAATGGTCAGACATTCTCCTCACACCGAGGAGATCCGGGTTCGATTCCCGGCGGGGTCGGTCCCCGGATTTCCGCATGTGGGAATCGTGCCGGACGATGTCGCTGGTCGGCGGGTTTTCTCGGAGATCTCTTTTTCCCTCCCTTTCATTCCAGCGCTGCTCCTTTCTCACATCATGGCACCCTCCACCAGCGCTAAAGACCTCGCTGTTAAGGGGCCCGTCTCGTCGCCATAAAATAACACTGCAACGTGTTTGAAGAAAAAGTTTTACACCGAAACTAATACACGTGTGTTCACGCCGTTTCTCTACGAAAAGAACACACACTTCAGACGACTGCCCGTAAGTACTTTCAAGACAACACATGTATTAGAAAACCCCTTTTAGGGCACGTCAAAATGGGTAAAAACGGGATTTTCAGTCTGCTATAGCGGAAAATATACTAGCCGAATACATATGAAACCACTTAAGGGTAGTGCATTGGACTTTAGTAAAGTGATTTTTTAAATAAAACAATAGGTTCACCTCTTAAAGTCCCATAGAAAATTTGTTTTTTTCGCGAAGACTGCACGCCTTAAGCGTAGAGGCGACGCACCGTTGTAAGGCCCATACGACGTCGCCCTTAGTACCATACCTCACTCACAAAAACACATGTGCCACGAGGCGGGCCCCTTAAGAGCTGACCAAACTCTCTCACTCACTCGTATACAACTACACTCTGACCGCAGTAGCACCGCGAGGGCAAAGTTGTCGGAATTCGCCAGGGTAATCATACATCGGCTGCTGGAGGTCGCAGCAGTATGGTCGTCAGCCAGACGGTTAATATATTCCCTGACGGTGATGAACACCAAGGGAATCAGAGTATGACACTCCCGGTGGTTGTAACTACGCTGCGATAAGTCCAGTGGGACGGAAGTTTATGTTCGTGATTTTTCTGCCCGTCATTGCTCGCGGCGTGATCTAGTGAGGAGTTCACGTCACTCTTATATTGTATTTTGCCATATATACGATGTCAGATATATGGTCGACTGGCGGATGGACATGTTTTCCCAATTCTGTTTTGTTGGTGATTGGTTTTCCGCGAAACTAGGTAAATGTTCATGGTATTGGATGCAATCAGCTCTGTAAGTTGTCTGCTGGTATATATACCCTTAAGTATCCTGAACAGGAGTGGAGGTGGTTCGAACATGTTCCTGAAATCATATAATTCAGGGTTCGAGAGTAACCTACAGCCTACAGACGCTCAGAACAAGAGTCAGTCAAATTTTGAGGTGTGACATGTGATGCCTTGCCCACGAGTATCCTCCGCACACGCAATGTACTCAGCTATCCTATAGTTGGCCGGTAAAGATGCCATTGCGCTTTTCCGTCAACAGAGGTGGCTGTAGGACCGGAAGACACTAAACGACCGCCTAGGGCTCCGGCCAAACTGAAATCAAGTGGTTTTAAACATACGTATAAAACGTTTTAGGTTAACAGCAATAAATAAGGAAAACGACTTGTTACAGCGTGTGTTAAGTAATGACGCATTTGCGTAAATACCGTTGCATTATTATTTGCCCTGAGCTGGGAGACAGGCATAAGGTTAAATAATATATATAAATAAAGACAATAAGAGCCTAAAAAGGAAAAACGAATGGGGAGGGTGCGCCAAAAAGCTATTTGTACCAACCTGCCTATGTGAAAAGACTCCTTTAAACCGTCCATGTTCGGCAACAGCAATTTCGTACGGAATAATTTCTGCTCAAAGCGATCGCCCTTCAGATGCAAGGCAAACACCATGCCAAAACGCACGGTTTAAGCCGACAACAGTTTTAAACCGCAAAACCTCTCACGCCCTGACCTCCTCGGAACATTTGTAAATGCCGGAACCAATTAACGATTATAACTCAAGCCGGCTTAAGCGGCGCAGGTGGATGGTCGCTGGATCCCGAGGCGGAGGCTGCAAATTTGCATCTCTGGTTAAATTATGTCGGTTCAACGCTCCCGCTACTGCTGGTCACGAACACGTTATTGTAGCAACACAGAAACTACAATGAAGTTAAACATGGGAGTCTATGCGTAGGCTTCGCGTTATCATTACGGGAAAATGCTGAGTGAACTACTTTACATGGTCACTGAGGTTAAACGGGCGTAAAACCTACTTTGTATCAACGGTAACATTGCTAATAAAACGTGTTACTAACAAAGTTATCAACAATGTTGTAAAAATGCTTCAAAATTGTTGACAACATCATGTTATCAATATTGTCGCCAACACTATGTTATTAACTTTGATAATATTTATAAAAAGTTTTAATAATATTTGTTGCCAACGTTTTGTTCATAGCATTTGCTAGCAACAAAAGTTATGAATTTTAGAAACATGTTAGTAAGGTTTTTTTTTTTACCAACAATGATGATAGCAAATGTTGCTAGCAATGTTTATCAGCAATGATGTATATAGGCATTTTTGTCATCAACATTGCTATTAACTTCCGTTTTTTAATTTTTACAACTTTGATAGTAATATTGGTGTTTTCAGCAATGTTAATAACACATTTGCTATTAACATTTCTATAAAACCGTGTACCATAGCTAAGAATTTGTGATAACATTTTTTATAACTAACACTTTGAAATTAAAATTGTTACTGTTACTTTTTCACTGTAAAATGGGTTTAATGCATAAATCAATGCTTGCTGTATTAGTTGAAAATATCATATTTCTGGCAGCCAGTACGCAAGAGAAAAATTACTTGCCAATTTTTGAGCAAAAAATTTCCCCGAGTAATTTTTTCCTGGGGCGCAATAAATTGCTCGTGACGAAAGCTTCACTTAGGCAATATGGCAGATTCATCTTGCAGTAGCTTAGATTTCTCAGTACTATGCACGCCCTGGCCACGCTCAATTATCCATTGACTTCTAACTAGGGCAAGGAAAAATTCGCGAGTGCAATGACCTTCATGCTATAATCCAATGCCCTATGCTTAATTGAGCCCCGTCTATTCGCTCATTGTCTGCTGTCTGAATGAGTAGCACGTAATGGACAAATAGTAGGGCTTCGGTATACACAGGATAATGGATTCTAGCATGTTGGTCGTTGAACTCGCGAAATATTCCTAGCCCTATTTCTGATAGTACAAGCGAGTAGCCCGTGTTGGCACTGCGAATTATTTCCTTATTTACTACTAGCTGGCAATGTTCAGAGGCGTTTCATGGTAGAGGTCAGCTAATCATAGACGTGACAATGAAACATGCGTTCTTGCCGTTCAACTCAACCTAGTACTGTCTAAAAATGTGACGTACCTCTCGAATGTGTACTAATCTACATCTTTAGTTTTTGTATATAGACTTTCAAATAAATGAAAATTTCAATTAATGGTTCTAGTGTTACTGAACACAGGCTGCCATGCTATCTCTATGATTGTGTCATCAGGAAGTCATAATACAATGCTGCCAACTGTACCCATAATCAAAGAAAAGACAGCAGAACAAGTACACATGTGTATGTGTTTACAGTTAACGTTACCGGCATAGTAAATTTACAAAAGCTGTAAACCTCGACAAAGTTAACAACCGAATCGTACTGTAAAATTTAATATTGTGCTAATGCACATCTATGCGTGATTATTTTAGTTTAATGATTTCAAATGCATTCAGTTTCAATTTTTTTTTTTGCAGATTCTAACGTATAAATATTTCTGTTTACATTGACGACGTTCTTTTGTTCAGAATTTCCCGGGAATCTATACTGCGGTCACAAAGAGAAATCCTTCCGTCAATTAATCCCTGGTTTGTCTATATTCCGACTATTCTCTCGTCGTCATCGACAGTTTATTGCAGGTCCAGGGCCCCCAGGGCGTGGTAAAGAAACCATGGTTAAAAAAAAAAGAAAGGAATAAAAAGGTGTACGTGTTTAGAGGTCTAGCCTGCAGCCAAATTACTTCACACTCTGTACATCCCTGACCCTAACTCGGTATTAATTCCGGAGGGAAAAATGAATAAAGAAGTGAATAGCTATTGGAAGCGACACAAAATTTGCGATTCGGTGATTTGAATGTTAAAACACTGCAAGGGAGTTCAGTTGCGTTTAACATCAAATTTTATATTTTTACGTAACAGTATTAGTTTTGTAAAGGAAACTTGTGAGTACAGTCCAATATTTATTTTTTCGTAACTGTGTGCTTAAGTCAAAATTGTCATTTTACGCTGCCCTGCAATTAGGGAAAACCAGTTGACTTAATTAAACTAAGTAATTCACAGTGAAATAATACGCCTAGGACTACAAAACATTAGGCTATATTAGAAAACTGAAAAACTCACATTGAACAACTTTTGTATTTTAAAAAATTGCTGAATTAGCAATTGTTTCCTGTATCCTACTTTATTTTTTCGTGTTTCAAAATATTATGTTGTGGGTTTGTTAGGTAACGTAGTCCATGACATGTAATTTCACTGTCAATTATTTCATTTTAATGAGTTAATTTGTTTTCATCATTTGAAAGGCAGCATAACATGTAAATTGTAACTTTGACGCACCGTTGTGAGAAAACTATGCAAGCTAAAACTGTTTCGCAAGAGGAAACTGTACCCACCAGTACCGTCTACAAAACTAACACTATTTCATGAAAATATAAATAATGTGATTTTACCACTCGAACACTCTAAAGGGTCTCCGCCTAACTTGAGCGGGTTTTTGCGTTAAATGCTCACAAGCGACGGAGCTATAAGGACGACATTGATTTGCTCACTGAATGTTGCTTCGCCTCAACGAGCCAAGCGCTGAACTAGCCTACCTATTGTTTATTTTTGACACTAAGCGGTCACCATATAATTTTATTGGTAGAAAGTCTGTAGCGAAGTTCAGTGTAAGATTCTATCTGAGTTTCACACACATCACGTTAGTACAGTCTGGAAGTACGGTAGTCTAAAAACGGCATTTTTAGCTGTGTTGAAGGACTTCAAAATCCGGCGCCTCCACCAATGTTATAAACATTTATTTGAACTGTTTCACACAAGAGCTGAAGTGGTTGAGTGCTATAGTCAGAGGTAGGCGCTAGTACTAAAACTGTTTATGAAGATAATGCTATTAAAATACGTTATCCAAATACGGTATCTTTACGCTACTTACTCTACATAGTTTACAGTACTGAATACTACATGGTTGTACCACACAATTGAGAGAGGAAGGAAGCGGCCGTTAGCCTATGTTAATTACGTTCAGGTTCTCCCCTAGGATGAATGACCCACAGACCTCACCGTTAACATGATGCCGAAGGCTGATGATGAGTATGTTCGGCTATCGACGGACGTCGGCACGTCGTGGGTCTCGACCCAAAACCATCCTGGCAAATTGGAAGGCTTGAAGAAGACAGACTCCGATCCCCCAGTACATTGCGTTATATTGCCATACATCAGTGCAGGTGGGGAGAATCGCTGAGGCCCCTTGTCTTGTGCAACCCCTGACCTGATTGCACTGCCGTCGTCGTTAGCCCGTCCTCCAGGCGAGGTTCTTGGAATTAATAGCATTTCTTAACGAGTATGGTGTCCGTCCTTGTCCAAAGTTTTTTTTATCGTACATCAACACACTGGCGACGACAAACGTATTTCCCCATGCCTTAGAGTAAACATACCCTTCTTCGTGATACGAAGACTTCAAACTTGAGTACCAGAAATATGTTAAATATATTAATTGTGATCTTATATTTGGTACACGTGTGACTTATTGCCGAAACTACACATGCCCTCTCTCTGTTGGTAACCTAGTGTACTCGGTGTGCAGATACTTCCCTTCCTTATTACGATATTAAGGTACATCACACATGGTCAGTTCACCCTACAACGTATGTGAAGCGCGTAGAATGCGGCGCCATAAACTGGCACATTAAATTTTCGATTCAGGTGTTGCAACATTATTATGAACGCAATTTACTTTGAATAATGTACCCAGTAGAATGAGTGAGAAGAGTTTATATTTGTCCGTTGTATAAGCACTATCCGATGGTAAAAGGTAGGTAATATCAGGAGACATTGGTCATCGTCTAGAGAAGAACATTCTCTGCGCGGATGTCATCTTCTGGCCATGTACAGTACTAACCATGTTTCTCCTATTTTAAAAAAATGTCTAACGTGAGCGCGTAAAGGCTACTTGTTTTAATATGGGAACCTGAATTTCAAATCATGTTAACTCCAACATTTAAGAATTAGGAAAAAATAAATAAATGAAATTTGTGTTATGTGTATTTATTTCTGTATGAAATATATTACCAATGACAGTAAATAAATGTTTTTTAATTAGTGACGCGTTTAAAATATATATAAATGCACACGAAAAATATGTTAACTTTTATTACTATTACTTATATTTTGGAGTTAGCATGGCTTGGAATTCAGGTCCCCATATGTACAGTACGCAGTGGACACTGGTTAAGACTTTTGACAACCGTTACTTCCTTCAATGAAAATAAGCAATAATGAATCCTCCTTATAATATTAATATGTCATCTTTGAACGATTCCTGCAATGGGTTGAACAGATTTTTTTGACAAACTCCATTGCGAGCGATTGCTGCCAGGTTGCAGAAAATACCTACAATACAACTAAAGGCTAAATACGAGAAGCCATTATAACATATACACAATCCCATAAAGCAAGATGGTCATATCAAGAAAGACGACACGATAAAAGTGAAAACGAGAACAATAAAATAAAACAAAACGATAATTTGCACGGAAAATAGCGCCAAAACGGACGAGGACAGCGATGGCAACACAAACGACAAGAGACGCGAATGACTGTGAACAAAGAACACAGACGACACAACAAAAATTTCACAGACTAAAAGACGTAAGGTGCTTTAAGTGTTTCTTTAAGTTTTGTTATCCTGTTAGATATCGTGGGAATACGTACAAGGAGGAACGAACCGATTCTTTTATAAAAACTGCTACTGAATTTTATATCACCAATGCTACACCCGGCCATGTGTGTAACAGAAGGAAATAGAAACTAAGCATGGTGTGAAAATGAATATGTTTGGCGATTTTTTTTGCATTAAATTGTTACTAGTAGATCTATAGCGCACAGAAATCGTGTGGGGTGAGTTTATCTGCTCGTTAAATGAGATGTTCCTGGCACGACGGGACACCGTATTTGGAATATTCCAGAAGACTTTTTAATATAAAAAGACAAATATTATACCCTGTGTAAATATTCGTGTGCCAATTTGTTAGCACTGAAATTTATTTTATAAATTAAAGACAATATTTTCCGTATGTTAAAGAAGATACGAAGACAAAAATTATGAAATAATAAAAAAATCTCTTGGTTATATTTTCTAATATTTGGCGAACAGCAGTAAGCGTAGTTATGCCGAACAGACTATCAGCCTTGGCTTGTGTGCGGACTAGAGTTGGATCAATAAACAAACGAAACAGACGAGATAGAGCTAGCCTTGAACCTCATGTACTTTTCCCTGTTCAGTTACGTTGCCAGCCTACCTGATACGTAGAAAGCTGTGTAGCACGTTATAGCTACACTCTAAAAAACATCCTCGTACTTTCACAAAAAAAAATTTATAAACTAATTATTCAAACATTTTTCATTTGCCCATTACAGGAATAAATTCGCGAATCTTTAAATATTCCGCTCATTGATGAGAACCAACGGAATAAGTTTTTTAATGACGTGTTATTTAAATTGAAACGAACTCATATTTTACCGTTTATTATCGTTCACAAACTTTTCGTACGAGAAAAAAACCTATAGTGGTGATACAAACAACTATAAAATTCATACAAAACTGCTTTTAAATTAACTTTGATTAAAATACTTATTCAGGAAACATTTGTAAATATATATAAATATTGATGTATGTGACAAGCTCTATAATTGTGGACATACGCCATTGCAATAATATGTGGTCCCAGAAATCTTAGAAATAGGTTAAGAAAGACAAAAAAAAAAAAAACAAGCCGAGTTGGCTGCAGTCAACATATCCACAAACCAAAACAACAGAACATGAACAATCCCATAAGGAATTAGACAACAACAAATAAAGGACAAAAATTAATAATAATTAACAACTAAAAGTAAAAGTCCAAATACAAAACAAACTAATGTGTAAAACTCACTTCACCTGGAGACGGGAGCAGATGTCAGCTCCCGAAATGTCGTGAAAAGTCTGTCTTTAGAAATCTACTGTTTTTTTGTCTTCATTGTTGTGTGTTGTCTGTGACGTCGTTGTTGTTATCCTGTCTTGTGTCCGTTATTGTATTTGTTCCAGTATTGTCTGTGCAGCCTTAATTGTGATGTCCTGAGTTTTACACGTTAGTTTGTTTTGTATTTCGACTTTTATTTTTGGTTGTTTATTATTATTTGAGACACTGGAAAATCGCAAAAATGTTTAAAATAGTCTCCAATAAAGTGTATTGTATTAACCGTGACACGTGTGAACAGTTTTGGGACAAATCACACACGCTGTGTGTCCAAGCTGTGCAGTTCTAACTGGGCCTGTTGGAGAGAGAAAAAATGCTACAAATAAACCATAGCCAATGTTGATATACGAAACATTCAGTGTTATATACATCACGTTGGAACCTAGGAAAACCGTCAAATATTCCCGCGATTTTCCAGTATCTCTAATTAATTTTTGTCCTATCTTTGTTGTTGACTAATTCCTTATGGCATCGTTCATGTTCTGTTGTTTTAGTTTATGAATGTGTTGGCTACAGTTAACTCGGCTAGTTTTCTCTTTTTTTCGTATTTCGTTGTTTGTCTTCCTTAGTCTCTTTCTAAGATTTCTGGGACGACATAATATTGCAATGGCGTATGTCCACAATATTAAGCTTGTCATTCTGTCCCATTGCACGAAACATTCAAAGATATTATTGCTGTATGTGTATATTCCCAAGCATTTCATGTAAATCTTATAGCTTAATACTACTAGCTGCCCCGACAAACGTTGTTTTGTCACATAAATAAATTAAAAATATTTACTAAACAATAGCACTTAAGATTTTAAAAAATAGATAAAAACCTATTCGCAGACATACCGAATGTACATACAAAATTTCACTGAAATCGGTTAAGCTGTTTCGGAGGGGTATGGAAACACACACTGTGACACGAGAATTTTATAGATTTTGCTACTTTCGCATTATTGAGTGCAATAACTCCGTAGTTTGTACTGTTGCAACATTGTTCTACGACCCTAACTCGAATATAATAAGTATTTACCGAAGATATCCGAAGTATGGGTCCTACGGTCTTAAAATTCTACAGCTAAAAATGTTATATAATTAAACATATGTATAGGACGAATATCAAATTGGAATACATACAAATACTGCGTAGTCTTTTTAAATTCAACAGTAAAGTTTTATGTTTATTATTTTTAATTCTAGTGTTAGTAGCTGAGTACTGTTGTCCGTTTCCTCGTGACAACGCTTCGAATACCACTAGCCATTTTGGTTATGTTTTAAGTAGTGCTCTAATTTTTAGCAGAACTCATCTTGAGGTGTATTCGACAAATATTACTAGATGGAGAACTCTCCATTTTAACACTGAGATGCATATATACCCGGTCTTGCATTCTCGCTGCAGAAGTCTGTGCTGTGCAAGTTGAAGTGTTGTACTTGTGTGCTCGTTGAATGAGTCTGTGCAAGTTGCTGCTTCGTGCTTGTGTGCTCGTTGGAGGAGGCTGTGCAAGTTGCTGCTTCGTGCTTGTGTGCTCGTTGGAGGAGGCTGTGCAAGTTGCTGCTTCGTGCTTGTGTGCTCGTTGGAGGAGGCTGTGCAAGTTGCTGCTTCGTGCTTGTGTGCTCGTTGGAGGAGGCTGTGCAAGTTGCTGCTTCGTGC
>PNEQ01101832.1:0-38545 GCA_003012365.1 Medauroidea extradentata | reverse complement strand
ACGTCCCTGTTTCACGCAGTCGTCGGTCCACATTGACAAACGTGACATGACAAGGTAACTGACGCCCTGGAAAACGCTCGGCGTAGATACGCCTTGCTTCGTGGGCATTGGTATTTGCTGCTCCGTAACAGAGTTGCATGTCAGCATACTCATGAAAGGTGAAGCGATTCATTTTCGGTCCGGTGTTGTTTACGAAGTGAAGCGCTGCTGCGCTGCAACTTGACTGTCCCCACTTTTGCCACGTCCGAGCCGAGCACAGCACGGGTGTCCACCTTTCCACCTACCTCCTTTTTTCCCCTCCAATACAACACGATTAGGACGAAGACAAAAAGGGGGAAACAGCTTAGATACACATTGCACATGCGAGATTCGAACCCGAGACCTATGGTCCTCGAGTCGCACACTCTGACACTGAGCTACGCTTCTGCTGTGTATCTCTGGTCGATGCACGAGAATAACTCCGTTGCTGCTGTGTGAGCAACGTGGCAGCTGTTCGCATGTGCCGTCACGTTCAATTTTGTGAGCCACTTTTCGGGCATTTCCAGACGTGTCCGACCTTACGTGTCCTATATCAACTTAATTGTCTCGGCGTCGTCTACATCACCCCGTTGACCTGTAAACTCATTTCAAATACACCCTATATATATATATATATATATATATATATATATATATATATATATATATATATAGATGTATATATCATTTTAACTCTTGCTAAACACGTTACCGCAAATTTGCGAACGGCAACTATAAAAAAGGTGTAGGTGGTTCGGGATAAGTGAACACAAGAAAGCCCTGGTAAATTTTTATTTTCAGCCAATTTGTATCTTTCCGCGTTTAACGGCTAACGAAGGGAAATATCTAACCTCTCTAGACACGTCAGTTAAAACTTGCGCGTCTGAGATAAATAGTGCAGTCAGTAGGAACCTATATAGTCTGATAAAAAAAGTTTATTATATAATACACAAATATGTGGAATTCCATTGATTTTATTTCAGTATTGTTTAATTTAAATAGGAAAATGCACGGAACTGTATACGGCAAATCGCTGACAACCATGCAACGAATAAGGTAACTATTGTTAATGTCAAATTATATGCAGTAACGGCTAGTGGTTTTCTTCAGAAGTTAAATATTTAGTGCTCGTTTTAACCCGAACGACTTATAGTTACCCATTTATACATCCGAGGGACCGTCTTGATTCTATTCCATCACCGTTTTGTACTGGCACATGCTATAGTTGCTTTTTATAGCCAAGCGCAAAAATAACATTTTACGGCCATTAGAATGATATATTGTAACATTGTTTCAATTTCCTAAAGGGAGAGTTCCCAGAAATTGTTAATTGTTTTAATAATTGTTGTATTTGTACAATACACGGCTTGTATTTTAGAAATGCAACTGTGCCTATGTGTTACTGTTATCAAATTATTTAGCTCTAACAGTTTTTTTTTTGTAAAATTGCATGTCCAAGTCCAAATTGGCATAAAAGGTTCCCTTCCAAGAAAGGAAAACCAACTCACTTACCGAAATGAAATGATTCATACTGAAGAACAGAGTCACGGACTACACCAAGATATGTACAAAAACAGCACTGACTTTTTTTGTATTTAAAAAAACTGGACACGAAATAATAATGTTTCCAATTTCTGATTTTTTTACCAATAATTTTCACTACAGTTTTTAGATATATCTGGGCGTGGCCCGTGATACTGTTCTTCGGTGTGAATTTCTTCTTTTCAATAAGTCAGTTGGTTTTCCTTTGTAACAAAAACAGTTTTGTGCAAATTTGGACTTTGGCTTGCCACTTTTTACACCAAAACCATGAAAGCTAAAAAATGTCAATTTCGGTAAAACTAAATATATATATTCATACTGTATGTCTACAAAACAAATCATATATTGTGCGAATATAAAAATTGTTCCCACAATTACATTATTCTGTGACGTTCCACCCCCCGCCCTCCGCCACCGGCCCAGGGAACTTCAGGGAGGTCGTCGAGTGACTTTTTTTACACGCTGGAGGCAAATCATAAAGTAAGCAATGAGGTCGACAATGGTGCGCGTATCCAGTATTTTCAATTCAATTTTTATGCAACTCTAAGCGAGAATACTGTAACTACATTTATTGCAATATGACTTAAGAGCCTGTGTCAATAACAATACTGAATGTTTGTTATAATTCTCACTGATACAAGAAATGGCACGCATATTTTTAAAATATATTTTAATAGTGTGAGAAGAGCTGGTTTTGCGGCCGTTTAAGAGAAGTCCATTGCGGTGTCATGCTTCCACCTTTGTCGCGTAGGAACAGCGGAGTGATAAGCGCCCGAGTATCACGCTAGACGGGAAGCCTATCGCCTCTATTCGCAGCACGCCAAAATGGCGTGCAAGGTTTCCGTTGCAGTCTTTTTTTCTATGGGACTTTAAGTGCTGACCCTAATATTTTATTTTTGGATAGTATAAAGTAAACACCAACGCATGCCTCGCGGTTCACATTTTACGGATTCAGGTAATATTTTCGGAGTTACAGCAGTGTAAAAAAAACGATTTTAGCCATTTTGAGAGGCCTGAAAATCATGTTTCTAACAAGCGAGCTGAATATTTGAAAACATAGAAGCGTAGTTTCAAGTGTGTGTTCTTATCGTAGATAAACATAATATGAATAAGTTAAGCAGTTTCGCGTGTAAAAGAATACGCGTGACACACTCCATTACCATCCATACGCCAGTCGAGGACTCCTCTTAACAACGAGGTCTTTTAAAATCCTATGAGGATGAAGTGAGGTGAAGATACAAGACAGCAGCCGTGTCCGAGACAGGATTCGAACCTAGGACCTCTCGCACCGTAGACCGGCGCCTATTTTAATAGGGGCTTATCTAGTTAAATTACCTTTCATTACGCAAATTGCACTCAAAATGTTAAATAAACACTAATCAACTCGTAAAAACGTAGTCCAACATCACGCACCTAAAAGTAAAATATAATGTTCCTATTATCCATAATTCATGACGCCCTTTATGTATTACACGACAGTGATTAATTTCAACTTAAGAGGTAACACAGGCTCTTACAAAGACTTCTGTGCTTATGTTTGATGAATCAGTTTGGTATTTTCATAAACGTCGTCCCAGTAAGTGTGCCGCATTTTTTAAATCATTTAAGCATAGCTCATAGTGTAATTTCTGTTAATGGATTCACGCACTGAAAACTTGCAGTTGTGCGTTAAAAAAACACACTTGACACGCAACAACACAGTTCTTAAGGACTTGTCCCTTAGTTTTGCAGTGATTTCGAAAATATTATTTTCATTCTTACCTAATACTTATATCAAAATTTTTCTCCACAGATTTGACACTAATACGTCATAATTTGTTGCTGAATTTTTTTGTAGCAATGTACTAAACGGTTTTTTAGATTTCGTCACCTAAAGTACCACGTTTTTTGTCATGAAAATAAGCCTAAATGAAGCAAAAAAAATTTTTGCTGACGAGTGGTACATTATTTTTAAAAACGCATCCACAGTATTGTGCATCGTGTGACTGCACTTCGTTTCAATTTTTCAAAGCTTTTGGTTAAAAAATAGTTCAGTTATTGGCACCAGTCTGAAAAAAACTGAGGTACAAGCCCTTAAGTCAGGTGAGTACTTCTTTAAAGGTGCAGTTCACGCAAAATTTTAATTAATTTCATAATTTCTATGTTTGTGGGATACATGTTTTGGTATGTAGAAATACACTGTGACTAATTATTACTGTAATTACTTGTTTTATTTCATAGTTTTTGTATAATTGCACGTCAAATCCCAAATTTGTATTAAACGGGTTTATGCTAGAAAGAAAACCTGACTTACCGAAATGAAGTAATTCATATTGAAAAAACAGTGTCACGGGTTATGTCGATTCTTGTCTAAAACCTGCATTCTATTTAATTTTGTATTTATAAAAAATTTAACATCTAAATGCAGTAATTCTTAAAAATACAAATATGTTTCAAAGCTATTTTTATACAGGCGTTAACGTAGCTTGTTACACTGTTCTTCAGTGTGATTTATTTAATTTCGGTAAGTCTGTTGGGTTTTCTTTCTGGCACCTAACTGTTTAATGCGAATTTGGACTTTGACACGCTATTATTCGAAAACTATGACAGCAAAAAAAATTTTCATTACAGTACACATTAGTCAAAATTAATATCTACATACCACACCATGTCTTGCACGAACATAAATATAACTAAACCAATTAAAATGTGTGAACCGCCCTCTTAATACCGAAGTAATCAGCCGAGGACTCTCTGTTGCTTACGAGAGCCGAAGACTACGCGGATCGCAACTTCAGGAATTCCAGGGGGATGTGTCTTTCATCCCCGGAGATTTTATCACGCAGGCCCCAGCTGGCTTCGTCGGAACGATCTTCTTTCCCGGTGCTTCCGAGGAGACGCGAGCGCACGTTACTCATCAGCTGGGAAGCCCGACCACAGACGCGCAATCAGGAACTATGCTGGGAGAGGCGAGAGGCAAGTTGCGTGTCCCGCGGAACACCTGTGTGCGATTTCCGGCGTGCACCCGAACCAAGACGCTTATGAAAATTCACGAGAGTAGAGTAGGTCAGCAAAAATTTCAAGTTTTTGGTCTTTCAAATTTTACCCTTGGTAAGTTTACTCGTGTTGGAAATTTCAAGTGATGGCCTCTCGGTCAACTACTGAAACTAATATTAAATTAAATATGAATATTATACGTGTAAATAATTCACTGTGGATGTAGCATTAGCTGCATATTTATCATGTAGAAAATATGTAGGTTTTATTTGGGTCACCGTCATTTTGAAACCTTAAATAGCATTGCAGGGGTTATCACATCCCGGTGATCCACAACTAAGATAACCTACCCTACTCCAGCGAGTTAATTTCCATAAGCGCCTGAAGACAGGGTGAGTGACGTCATAGGTCCTGTTATTTTCGCGTTGGCATTCCCCAGTGCACGTGCTGTTTGTACAGTGAGAGAAAGTTTTGTTGAGTTACTAGGACACAGTACATAATTCAGTGTTAAAATCAGGTTCCTCGAAAACAGTTTGTAAAAATCAGCAAACAGCAAACTTGGATAATAGTTGTGTCCAATTTCTGTGCAAAAATTTCTCTCGAGTGACGTATTCCTACCGCCGTAAACTCGTACATTTAATTGCGGCGCTACATATTACGTACGCCTAACAAATACTTCATTCTGGGTAAACGTTTAAGTCGGCTAATATCATTTAGGGCTGTTGTTTAGTAGCTCTCCTGAATTGAATAAATTAAATTGTGTTTTTAGCATTTATCTATAACGTACTCTTGAATAAGAGTGTTAGACAATTGTACCGTATTTTGAGTTTTAGAGCTGTAACACTTATTCAAATTGCATTATCAAAATTTTCTCTTCGACAAAGCATAGGATACATTCTTGGTAAACTTCTTGACATAAATACTAATAAATACTAATGGAATCTTTCATTAATATGTAATGCAGAATCATTGCAAGATATTTATAGGTTAACTTTCGAGAATTATCTTGCAATGATTCTGCACGACAAATAAATAAAAGATTCCAGAGAAAAGTTTGATAATATAATTTGAATAAACGTTGTCGCTCAAAAACCTGAAATACTATAAAATTGCCTGGCACTCCCCTATTAGAGAATTTATTCTGTGGAAGACGGATGCCAGTGAGCGCCTCGGTCATAGAGGCGATGATACGCGTGGTGAATAAGCAAGAGTCAGCCTTATAGCCCACAAACTTTAAGGTTCCTATCTCACTCGCTGTAGTCCAAGAATAAGCAAAGCATGTTTACAACTTTATGTTAATATTTCACTTGTCGTACGCGAAAGAAATGAACTACAGGTTACATTATATACTTTCCTCCTTTATCTCCAGGACACCGAGCGTCGTAGACATAAAATTACAATTTTTAGCCATATTCACTAGGTTCTATTTATCCAATAACATTCTATAGGACTTGAGAGATAGTGGCACCTGACGCATGAGATGTGATGTAGCGTGGTATGAAAAGTGTTTTTTCACGTGTAACTATTAAACGTGTTTTCAATATGTATGTCTACGAAAAGAAGATACACTTAAATCTATGTCTGTAGCGTTTTAAAAATACCGCTAACTTGTTAAAAACGTAATTACCAATCTTTTCAAACGTGATAAAAATGGCTTTTTTTAGATAGATATATCTGGAAAGCTACCAACCATAATTGTAAAACAAAATTACGGCTACTTGCGTTGGACTTAACCTCACACTTTCCACAAATAAAATAACAGGGTCACCGCTTAAAGTCCTATTGAAAAACACTTTCTACGACTTATCGTCCTCCCCCCCCCCTCTACCAAAAAAAATTGTCTTGCTTCAAACAAAAAAAAACTTAGGTCCAATAAACGCTTAAGTAAAACGTGGCGTCTATAGATAAATAGCCTTTAGTCTTTAGTGTAAACTGACTGTATTCTCAGAACAGTTATTTACGGAGATATGAGTACACACGCAAGCACTGATTTTACAGGATGCGTCTTGCTACCGACTCCCTTTAATCAGAAACTGCTCGGCGAAACAAAATAATAGGTCTGTAAATGGTGAAACAAACATTCTCGTTTGCTGAAACAAAATTACTTTGTAGTTCTTATTTTGTTATGCCTAAGTGTAATATGTGTTCAGTACTAAATATTTGTTCGGCTGTGTATACTTTTTTAGCTGAACCATTAGAAAATATGGTATCACAGAGAATCGAACCCGAGACCTATCGCAACAGGCACGATTCCCACATGCGAAAATCCGAGGACCGACCCCGCTGGCAATCGAATCCGGATTGTCTTAGTGGGAGGCGAATGGTCTGAACATTCGGACACCGTGGCCGTCTAAAAGCTAGTGATCGGCACACCATATTGGACGTATAGCCCGTAAAATGTATGTCATTTTTCGTTTTCTGTAGAAATCGTTTTCTTTGTGTTTGTACCTCTGAGAATTTTCAAAAAATTATAACATTATTGTCATCAAAATATTTTACTGCCACGCATATGAACTTATCTTAATAAACTACGTAATTTGTATCAAGAAAATATTTAGTAAAAAATTATTTCAGTGCATGTTGTATAAATGTTTTAACACAATGTCAGTGGAAATATTTAGTATCTTAAACCCTTGGAAGCAATTTTATTACGCTCAATATATTAGTTTTGGGGTCATTTGATGAACGAACAGATAAACGGAATCATAAGAATCATATTTATGTTTCATTCATTAAAGTTTGTCATTTATTTAATAAACTACAAAACAAGACATTCTACTATAGCAAATTTACTGATATCACCTCACGTAAATAGTAAGTGCCCTTAAAATTATTACAATTTTCTGAAGTTCCCTGAAACGGAGTATGTTAACTCTTCTGCAGAGTAACGTATGACTTAGCATTTTTATTGCAAATTTCTGTAACAATATCTGCTACAAAGTCATATTTTTTTTTACCACTAACATATTATGCAAAAGCACTTGAACGAATAAAAATCTTTGTGATTATTAACATAGTTACTACCTTTTGAACATTTTTGAATTTCTCGTAAATAATTTTTTTCTATCGGCTTAAAGTACTGCCTTGACTAAACGAGCAATTTGCCACACACTGCACGGTGTAAAATCATGGTTAGTGCTGTACACTGTCACTATTAGCAGCACTTGAGTCTTGGATTTGTTAGTTGCAGCACATCCATTAAAAAGTTGTTGTTGTTATTATTAATGGGTTGACTATGCCAAAATTCGATACACGTCCTCGCCACAAATGTGGAGGAGTATGCTATTTGTTGCTTTTACGTAGAGGTCCGTCCGAAACAATTGGGTTGCAACAGATTACATGAAAAATTAATGTGTAATTCAGGAGTTTGGGAGCAATGAGAATACCAGTAAAAATGTATTCCGTAGCGAGGATTAAAAATATGTGTAGGAATACATATACCTATAATATGTATGTACTGTCCAGAAACAAACGCATAATGAGTACACTACGTTAATCCTGAAATCCTGGACTAAATTGAAAACGAAAATGTTAGTGGCACAACGTTATACGATGAAATTTACTATGTGGCAACATAGCAATGTAGTTAGTCAACTCTTGCGCTCTACAGATATATTACCTTACTACAACTGTTCTGGCCTGCATATTATGAGTCCACATAATTCTACGTTTACCTGACGTAACATAAATAAAAAAATACCTGGACCTGCAGCACAAGAGGGGACACTTTCTGTGCAGTATTGCCACATTGTGCACGTAAAATATCGTACAACATTATACCACTTACGTTTTTGTCTCCAATTCAAACAATAATTCGCATGATGTGCTTATTTAGCATTTGTTTCTGTATATATATATATATATATATATATATATATATATATATATATATATATATATATATATATAAACACATACATACACACAAATGTAAAGGGGGATGTGTTTAAAATCATTAAACTTGAAACAAATTTTTACACTTTTTCTGAAAAGGTAATAGTAACACTTGGTTCTTATACACATCAGTCCAGTGTCATAATAACGGATAAGGAAGACAAATACGCAACTGATAATCCCTTAAGCTTATGTCCTTTTTTAAAATCTTATAATATTACTATCGTATATATAATTTCATCGTTTTTCTCGCTTTCAGGATTTTATTTCACACGTAAATATAAGATATTAAGACTAGGTCAAAAGAATCTGTGTAATGTATGAAAACTCGGAGATAAACGAAATTATACTATCTGGGCAGTATCTTAAATGTTTCTAATTGCGTTTTGTTTTAAGCTGAAAGTACATATGTGTTGCGTTCTGTGTACCGTAAAATGTTAGTATTCAGATAATTTTTAACCGGTATTTGAGGTTCTTATTTAACATTATATATAAACTCTAAACATCATGTTAGATATCTTGCCTAAAATAATTTTTTACGGCAATTATTTAAAAAATTTTGGGTAACATTTGCTAGGTATAAATTAGCATAGATAGGATGCCTAAGACTGGAATAAAGTTCTTAGGTGACAAAATTGTTCTCGTATTTTCAATAACGAAATGTGTAAGTAAACTTAAGTCTGTATCATAATTTTGCGTAGTATTTTACTAAAATGCTTTATGAGAAAATTTTTTATTCTTATTTTCAACTGCTATGTCAACTGTAAAAAAAGTCGACGTTACTTGCTACACGTTTAATTACAGTAGTTGAAGAGAACAGGGTGAGAGCACACTTGGCTGCTTCTTCGTTCATCTTGTACGAGGTCTAAACTAGCGAGGCAGAAAATTACTGATGAGCGGGCAAGGACATATGGGGAGAAGGACGACGACAAACGCATGAAAGCAAGCCTAAGGTCACAGGAGGTATCGGTTCCGGGCGCCCGCGATTTGAACGGCCTCTCGAACTAATGGAGCTCCAGGTAACCATGACAACATTTCGTGGCGGGAGCGTGTCTCTCCCCCTCACCCACCTTGATATCGGGCTCACCCCTAACTGAAACAAGGCTGCAGATTTGTCCTCGCTCTTCTCTGAGGCAAGCATCAGTCTTCCTCCAACCCCAACTGCGGTCGCAAGAAGAGAGACCCAGCGAATAAGAGAGAGGGTCGAAGCCCAGAGGGTTTGAGGCGGGCTACTTGAAAAGATACCTGAAGTTATAACACTCGACCCAAAGCCTGGATCAAACCTCTCCCATACAATTCCCCGTTTATTCCCTCCCGCTCACTCCTAACCGTGCCTTGTGCCACGACCCGAGGAAACGAATCAGTTTCTTTTCCTCTTGGACCTGTGGATCCGCGGAAAGTCGAGGGAAAATAAAAACCGGTAAATAATAGAACGGGAGCCACTCGCTGGAGGCTGCTGCTCCTTGATGAAAATTTTATAGATCATCTTGCTTGAAGAGAAAAAGCCGGACGAGAGTAACAAAGGTTAATTATTGAGGAGCTTTCGAAACGGCAATCCAAGAAAGTAGACAAAGAAAAAAAACAGGAAGAAGTGCAGACAATGTACGGAAGTGTGGTGCGTTTACAATTCAAGTACAGATAAAGTACTTGATGTGTTCAGTTGGGATTTCCGTTATTTCATCACTCCACTCTTGTTACTCTGACTGATATTTTAATAAATAAACAACAAAACGCAAATCAAATATAAAGATACTAGAAAAAAAATTATCACGGAGAAATAATTCAACAGACTGTAACATTTTACTGCTTTTCACCTACTTACTTTTCGAATTTCATAAAAACCTGAATTCGAGTTGTAGATATTTACATAAGTTTCATTCTTATCAAAAAATGATCTCGACATCTCAACGGGTATAAGCGGTACAGATGATTATTTGAAATCACATTTTATTTTTTTAACAGCTTTCATGGACGAATTTCGAAAAATCCTGAAATTACTTTTTTTTATATTTACGTAAGATTTATTTTAAAGCAAAAACCATTTCAATATATTCACTGGTTTAGGAAATAAGTGGGACTAAAAAAACACGTTTTATTTTTTTAAGACCTTGAAGGACGAATTTCGAAAAATTGTAAAAATACTTTTTAGATATTTACGTAAGCATCATTAAAAAAATATCACCTCACTATCTGAAATGGTTTAGGAGAAATCACGGATTAATGAAAAATACATTTTACGGCTTTTCACCCCCTTAATTTTCGAATTTCGGAAAATCTAAAAATTTGCGAATATGCATTTCTTTGGGCAATATTATGAAGTTAAAAAATGTATGATAGCATTCCCGGTTAATGAGATATCAAGGATTATTTTAAAACACATTCCACCCCTTTTTACCCCTTTAATTATCGAATTTCGAAAAATCCTTTCTTAGTGGGTGCTTTCGGCTGATTTTCTTGCACGAGTTTGTACTGCGTCTGTAGAAGAAGCTGTATTCAGACAATATGTTCATTTAAGACAAACCGACTTCGTAGAACTTCATATGTATATACATGTATGTTATATATATATATATATATATATATATATATATATATATATATAAAGAATCCCGCTAATGTAATATTTAATGCCTATTATTGGACTGCAGGTAGCTACGCTGTGTCAGGCGTATATCACCCAATCATACACGTCACATGAAACTACTGTGTTTTCAAGGATATGTTGGCACGAAACATTTTCGCGAAATACCATCATCTCTACGTATACTGTACCAATGTAATGCATATATGTATATCTTAGTCAGTCTCACGTTAACTATTTTGACCTCACCATCCACTGGATTTAAATCGTTAGTGTCTTTTGTTAGTCATTTGTTATGCTAGTGGTGAAATCACGTTGCAATCTTGTCGATTTTGTACGATCTTTAGCTGGGTCGACCTCGACTACATTTCAGAATATTCCTTGCACGTACTAACTCCCGGGACGAGCGGCATTACGCAGGTTCCACACGATGTTAACCTTGGGTTAGTTCCGACAGCGATCTCGTGAACGTCCATTGCTATCTCGCTTCGTCTGTCACTGCTCCTCTCCCCTTCCACTCTTCCTTTTCTCTCCTTCTCTATCTGTCTCGTGTAAATGATCTCAAACAGAGTCCCAGAGATTCCTAAGGTGTCTGGTATGCAAAGTGGTGAGAAATGCCATGATGGCTCTTTTGCCACAACGAAGACAAGATCTTAATTGGCCTCTAATGAGTATTTTACCTTGAGATGTTGAAACCATCTATCGCTGCAACTCTCCGCATTCCTGTAGGAGATACACTCTCTTTCAATTAGCGTCATGTAAATGTTATCTTCCCATGTTTACATTTAGGTAGAGATAAACAACGAGTCTAATAATTGGCACAGAATACTCTCTACACAAACCTGTGTGCCATCTTTTCGAAGAGTAAACCTGCCTCATTTCAAAGTTCACAATTGATTACATTGCCTCTACGGAACATAAGAGTTTATGTTGTGCAAAAATTTCAATCGTAATTATTTTTATTGATTCCGACATGCTTTTTGAGATACGGCTGTTATTTTATCAACGTTACATTTATTTGAAAAATATTAGATTACATGGTAATTACTTGTAGGTATGAATATTTATAAACGCTCTTCCAAAAACATTTACAAAGACATGACCACATGAACGTTTGTTTGGCAGAATTATGATTTTATTCAGCCAGTTTCGACAGACTTCAGTACAAAGAGTAGCTGACAAACTTCAATTTACTCAGTAACAAAAATTTAAATTACAAAGTGATTTTACGACACATAGAGACTGTGCGTACACAAAAAAAAAACTCACTCTGTAAATGTTTAATGAATTCAACATCTTGCAAGCAGTGGCTCTGGATGCACATACTTCTTGACAGCATACATTTTTGGAATAAAGCACAGCTAATGCACTGTTGACTACGCAACACCTGAATTAGTTTTTCCCCGCATGTTCTAGTTATTCGTAGAAGCTGATAATATTAATTAATAGAAACAACGAACGTATCAGTGTAGATCTTTCCGCTCACGCTTCTGCGCCCTTGCTGGGAAAATTAAATTAATATATGTATATTAAATGAAGTGTTTCACTCACTCAATCACTTGTCAACGCACAGCCCAAGCTGCTGGACCTGGAGACATGAAATTTTAAGGGACAAATATTATGAGGTGGACAAAAAGAATAAATATTTTTAATTTACATAAATTGTTAAGCATTTAAAATTAATTAAGGTACGAAAGGATATTTATATCTAATGTTCCAATCTGACTGTTATATAACACCGCTCGTTACTTAAGTATAAGTTTTGAAAAGTTAAACAAACTACTTGTTACATGGAGGGGCTGATGCCACAAAACATGTAAGAACAACGTACAAGCATTTTCTGTATTGTTTCGCACAACGTTACTAAACTTTTACATTTCTGTGGGCATCGACATTTTAAATGTTTTAATCTATGCCAATCAACATTTTTGATTTTGAAATGTTTCTGAGATGACCGTCTCACTGCATTTTCTGTAAGCTTTGTCTTGCAATTTGACGGACAGCTAACGTAACTGCACAAATAACTGTCAAAATTTTCTGAAGTTAAATGAAACTGCGTATGGCAATCTTTGGCTACCAGGCTAATGGTGGAATTAACTAGCGTGACAGGAGCGACGCGAAGGACGTGATCCGACACTACAAGTAATCCTTTTATTGCGAGCACTGTTTTGACTACAGCGCAACAAATACTAATATATATATATATATATATATATATATATATATATATATATATATATATATATACATACTGTAGTTTCTTGCCACTACGCACTAACCTCTTGTACGACAGCCATTAAAGTTTACATTATTTAATTTTTTTCTGTTAAGTTGTAACATATTTTTGGAATTCCCACGAGTGGAAATGAAGTCACATTCACACCATTTACTACCCTCTCACCACATCCACCAGCATCTGGGATCAAAATTTAATTACAAAACGAATAACGCCGATATAACTTTCTATTTAAAATTCACTTCGTGTCCGCCATCTTTGTCGTGGCCACGTCACAGAAACCTTGGCGCTGATTAGTGGACATTTTTTTTATCGCGTCGCAGCGTTCACAATGCTTCTATCGTGCCATTGTGATTCCACCATGAAGCAAATGTAATCACTGGATTATAAATATATCAAATTTTATAAGTATCGTTGTGTAATCCTGCAAATCAAATTGGACTAACTTATTTTGAAATACATACAATTATAATGCAATTTACTTTTGATGTTTTTTTTATTATTACTACCACAAATTACATAGCCATGGACGGATGACAGTCGGTTTGAGTAACTAGGTAGGTCATGATAACATTTGAATGGTTTGAACCGAGAAAGAAGCAGAATGTGTGATAATATATGATAAAGGAATTCACATATATTAAAACCCATATTTGTCACAAAAATTATATTTTCTTTTTTTCTTTAACTAGGAAAATTTTGAATGCTCCTGGCATATTACAGCGATTCTATATTTTTTACTACATTTGAATTTCTGTGACTGAACACGTGTTAATAATTTAATTACATCTAGCCAGATCGTGACCTTAATTAGAATGAGTGATTACATTCCTCGATCACTGTTGTAAACATAATTCGTTGCTTCCCTGGGGCAATTTTGCCTTTGGACAACGAGTGACAGAATTAGTTCTGTAATTACAGTATAATGTTTGTAATGACAAAGGTTCACCACTGTTACCTGCGCAAAATGAAAGAGCAATTTCGGTAGCGTATCCAGAGTTAGGCTGACATAAGAGTTAAATAAAAAATTAGGTAGGCGATTTTTTAACTACTGCGTTTCATTTCATTTACAATTAATAGTGCTTTCATTTTGAGAAAACGGTCGCGCTAACCCGGCAATTCAATCTCCTCCAGATAAGCCCGTCGTTTGCCAAATCTGTAGCCTTATGACGAAACTTCACTGAATTGTAAAAGAAGTTAGTTCACGCTGCTATTAGGCCTATCTAACTAAGCTATTTGCAACTATCTACCTGCCGAAAGATGCTCACACGCTGCAGATCTGGAGCCTTCTTCCTCGTAGAGGCACGTTGATATGGCGGAAGTTTTGAAATGAGCCATTTTGATTTATAAGGTTGGCACATACGGCAAGTTAATTCATTCTTTTTTATCGTTTTGGTTGGATTTAAGAACTGTTATTTTTATTTTACTGTGGTTCGTAGACGTGTAAGGTACTGGGATTATTACATTGATAGTGTTTGTTTAGAATTGTTTCGAATATCGTTTAGTAAAGATGTATATTGCAAGCAGTGGACTTGAATTATTGAATACTCATCGTTTAAAATTATAACACAGTTCTGCAGGCTAATCATAGCACAAATTAGCAGCCCGGAGAATACTTTTGCCTTAATGTACATTTCACTGTATCGTAATAAAGTCCAACTATTGTTTTATGTATGTTACGTCAGTTAAACGTAGAATCATGTTTGAACTGCTCGGGATTTGAACCAGTGCTCATAATATGATGAACAGAATAGTATTAATAAGATATCTGTGCAGTGTCAGAGAGGACTTACTCTCTGTTGTGTTGCCACATTATGCACTAAAATGCCATCGTACAACATTACACCATTAACATTTTCTTCTCCAATTTAGCCCAGGATTCACGTGGTTTGCCTATTATACGAACGTTTCTGGCCAACCTGTATACTCTCAAACGTTCAGGCCTGTGAAGACAAGGAACTCTATTATTGTTTAACGCATTTTTGGAGGGACCATATAAAGTGTTTACTTTACCGTGAGCAGTTAATATAAAATTGTTGCTGTGCGCTTATGTGGTTCGATCCAGCAGCGGTCGTCAAGATGCTATGAGGACGCCGCTGAAGAGAAGGAACAAATCCCGAGGCGACCTTGAAACAATATCGTGCGGAGAGCAGAGGACCGGGGCTTTAGGACAAGCTGGCCGTATTCCTCCGTCCTTCCTCTGCCAGTCCTCTCGTTCTCGCGAGCAGAGTACACTTTCTGGGACGTGACAGGACTTCTCCAGAAGCTCCCTGCCAGCCGGTTGTCAGCACAACTGTTAGCTCTTCCCCTCCCCAGCTATGTCCCTTCACCCCTCGGACCAACTCCTTCACGGCAGAAGGAAAGGCAACTTGTGCAATTTACGCAGCGCTCCTTCTGGGCTGTGTTAAGGTTAATTCTGCTACAGGTTATAAATAAAATGTGTTTTCTTATGGGACAGTTTGGCACAGGGAAAATTTCTGCCGCTAGTTTCGCTGCAACCGCATGTAGACCAGAAAAATACGAAACCGTACTAAAATTAATTTTAAATAGGTTTGAAAATAACAGAAGTCATTTAACTTAAATTTCAAACTGAAAATAAACCAATTTCGCGTTTTAGATTATCAACTTTATGCATGCCTACCTTAAAATTCAGGAAAACTCTGTGATACGTCAGTTTGCACCCATTAGCGATAGCAGCGCTCAATATTCCTTGTGATGCCAAACTTTTAGCATTGATATTTCTAACTTGTAGTAGAATAAACCTTAGCTGTGTTAACAACGTTACTCCGGCAGTACAGTAAAGTACTGCATAAGCCCACATCACACGGTACGATTTTTCTTACTATATCGTATACGAGCATTCCATGTGTAGCTGTACGAGCTCGTCAATTTCGCGGCTTACGTGCAGTGCTACTAACTTGTACACTAGTTTTCTGTAATAGGAACTGTGCTATTTTCGCGACGTGTTTATAAATTGGTTTCTGGTCTCTGGTTTCTGGTCTCAGCTAATGAGAACGAATGATAGTACAACTGTCTCGTCAAGTGGATTAAGGAGCAAATAAAATAGACGTCACATCTAATGTTTATGTTTAACGATATTATTTGCACTGCTAAATGAATATGTTTCGCAACTACCTATTCCAGTAAATATTGAGAACTTTGTGAAATCAGTTAACTTTCTTTTTTCCTTACTTTATTCACAAATAGTTTATTTAAGAGTGATTCTGTCGGGATTCTATGTATTTCATAAGAGGGGAGGACTAAATGTTTAATTTATAGTCTTTCGTGAGACTGTTAACACACAGTTTGTAATCAATTGACATTAGTTTGCTGTCTACACAAGTCACTCCTACATCGGACGAACGCTATGTGTATTCGCAGCACATTAACACTAAATTATTTTAAAACAATGAATATATCAATTCTAATTTGATTTACGACGCATATATAGTTATTTAGATTGTAGCACGGCCTTGAAGCCAACATGTGTTAATTTAGGTTATGTAAACACAGGTGTGCCCATTTCTCAAATACACACTCTTTCGCAGTTTTTAGAAGGACGTGAGGGATTATGGGAAATGACGGACCACAAGTGTGCGTGTGCTTATTGGAGTGAATTCGGATACAGTAATCAGAATAACAATGCAAAAAATTTTGAGGTTATCAGATTACTCATTCCAATTCTTCGAAAATCATTGGAAGAACGCAACAACTTTCTTTTCTTCGTGCCAACCACGTCCCCGTCCATTTCCTTTGTTTCTTTCAGTTACTTTTCCACTGTTTTAAAATTATGAACAAACGATGAACGAGATACACAAAAATCAAGTCAACTAAGTAGTATATGTGTACCAAGTTTCATAAAATTTGGAAAAATATTTCCTTAAATATGTCATATTATGTGAAAAATGTAAACATGGCCGCGGTTTCGAAAATGTAAATGTAGTATGAATAAATTACTCAAAAGTCAAATCAGCTTAGTATGTAATATATATGTACCAAGAAATTCTGTCAACGGTTTAAAATTTTTTAAGGAAAACACACACATGCACTCTCAACACGCGCACACATTCCTTCAGACAGTAGGCTCAAACTCACTTTCAAAATGTTTCTACGTAAGAACTGCTATTTTGTTTACTCTATATATAAATGCGCTGCCCGTTGCAGTACCCTTCGTATATCGGAACCCCCGCTGCGCCCGACTGGTAGGTCCTCTGCTGTACCTAGTTTCCCCGCCAAGAGTGCCCATGCTATCGCGCTCTCGCAAACTACTTCACACAATTTCAAGTATGGCATATTCTTGTTATGAAAGTTATGTTTGGTCCACTGTGGACATTTTTTCTTGTCTGTGTGTACCGGAGCTTTATTAACCCTCTTAATTTATATGTAGTTTGCTGCTTGGCTGGGGCGTACGCAAGATTTTGTTTTGTGGGGTGCTGAACCTTGGAACATCCGAGGTTTTGAAATACCCAACCCTACTACTTAAGCGGGGGGCTCGGCGGTCCTCCCCTGGAAAAATTTAGGTTTTAAAGGTGAGAAATGGTTCTAATTAAGTGTTTTGCACACTAAAAACTACTAATCGAGGTTAGTGGCTACTAGCTACAGATACATGCCATTATAAGAAAAACACTTTCAAAAATCTGTAAATATCTGTAAGTTAGCCACTTGCAATGACATGCGCAAGATTTTATGGGGAAGGGGGCTGAACCTTGTCCTTAAAATCAACTTAATAAGTGTTTATTGTAGAATTTATAGTAATACATATATAAATACGTTGCATATACACAAAATAAATTATACAATAACTGTTAAGCTGCATGAACAAATTTTTAAAAATTTTCTAGTCAAAAGTTAATTAATTTTATAAATTAACCTATAGTCTATATAACAAACTTAACAAAATTTTACACAACGAAACACTTACAGCACACAAAACATTCGGTCCGCGGCCTGTTGGGGATGTTGGCTTCAAGCTCTCAGCGGCATATTTAAGAAGGGGGTTACCCCAGTAGCAACATACGTTGGGCCAACGGTTGGGAAATGGTTGGCAATATGTTGTGTTGGAAACCATACATTAAACCAACGGTTGGCTGTTTGTAGTGATGGAAATAGGTTGTGTAGGAATACTCCTATAAAAATAACATTGGCCCAACATTAGTTTCCAACTGAAAACCAGCTAAATGCATGTTATCATAATAGTGACAAAATGTGTCATAACAGTCACAAAATAACAACATTTATCCTAAAAAAACCGCAAAAAATATTGGTAATGGAAATTCTTTATTCGTTGACAGAATGATGGAAAAGTGTTGGAAATACAACCGTTGGTTTTTAGTGTATACGAATATGTTGCCCTACGTTATTTTACAATCAATATCCCAACATTACAAATGTTAAGAACATAATGTCCAAAGCAGTCAATAACTTTGATATAATACCATATTTAATAAAAGAAAATAGTTAAAATACAATTATTGATAATGTTTTAGTCGTTGGAGGAATGTAGGATAAATGTCCAAAAAAACGGTTGGCTATCAACCGTTTTATGTACGTTAGGCCAACATTATATTTCCACAGAATCCGAACTATATTAAATTTAAAAAAAAAATAGGATTTACACATTTCATAGACCCGATACCTTCATCTTGTAACTCAAAGAAAATTGTTAAAATGTGGTTTATAGTAATTTTTAATTCTTTGGTAGAATGATGGGTAATGTTGGTATGACAACTGTTGGTTATTAGTAAGTATGCACACGTTGGTCCAACATAATTTTACAACCAATATCCAACTTAGCTAATTTTACGAAAATAACGCCAGAATATTTAATACCGTTAGTGCAATGCCATATTTTTTTCAAAGAATACTGTTAAAATACAGTTAATGGTAATTTTTTATTTTTTGGTGGAGTGTAGGACAAATGTAAGAAAGAGAACGTTTGGTTACTAACAGATGTATGTTGGGCCAATGTTATTTTTCAACTTAATTCCAACTAAAATAAATTTAAAAAAATAGAATTTTCACATTTCATAGAACACGTATATTCACCTTCTAATTCCAAAAAAAAAAAAAATTGTTAAAATGTGGTTTGTAGTAATTTTCAATTCGTTGATAGAATGTTGGGTAAATGTTGATATGACAACTGTTGGTTATTAGGAAATATGCTTATGTTGGCCCAACCTAATTTAACAACCAATATCCAGCTTAACTAATTTTACGAAAATAACACCAGAATATTTAATAACGTTAATGCAATGCCATATTATTTTTAAATAATAGTGTTAAAATACAGTTAATGCAAAATTTTTATTCGTTGGTGGACTGTTGGAAAAATGTGAGTATGTTATGCCAACTTTATATTTCAACTGATTTCCAACAAATTTTATTTGTAAAAATATTGAATTTTCACATTTCATAGAACACAAAAGTTACATTTTAAATCAAAGAAAATTGTTAAAATAAGTCATGGTAATTTTTCATTCATTGGTAGAATGATGGGTAAATGTTGGTATAACAACTGTTGATTGTTAGCAACTTATTGATAGATTGAAAAAATTTTTGAGAGGACAACCGTTAGTTATTAGCAATTACACCCGGTAGCAACATACGTAGGGCCAACGTTTGGAAATCATTTGGAACTGTTGGTTTGTGTTGGAATACTTAAATAAATTCTACGTCGACCCAACATTGTAGGCCAACCTAAATTTTATGAAACAACATTTTTGTGGAATTTATCAGCACTGCAAATAATTTGACAAAGAATTTTTGAATGGTTGATTGAACGTTGGTAACAAGTTGGCAAACATAAATTTGGCTTTTGGCATAGATTTTTATGTTGAGCTAAATGTTATAAAACGAACTTTTTTCTTTAACACCCAAAATAAAATTGGAAATGGAAAATAGATATGTCACTCACAATCTCACAGGCTATGAAGTATTCTAAAAATTTTAGCGTTAGAAGAGAAAGTTTCTGAACAATTAAAACAATTGGTTGACAAGATGACAATTTAAGTGGCAGAGTGTCTGAAAAACTATCAATATTTCACTGAACGTAGGCGTTCAAGTAAGCATCCATGCCGATTGCTTAACTAAGATAGCAAACAAAACAATACTTCTGTCAAGTTGGCATCGTAGAGTAATCGGTGAGGTAATGGGTTGTAATGTAAAGTCATCTGTACATCGTAAGGGTCGTGAGTTTGAAACCAGTGCACTTCTGGTGGAGGTTTTTTACACACTTAGTTAGTGCTGTACATGAAAGCTCTAAAATAAGAGAATTGCATATATTTGTCTTAAATTTGCTTCTTTAGAGTGCATTTTTCCAGTATTTCGTTCAGCCAACGTTTCGCTACTGTTGGCCTAACGTAATTCAATTGCGAAAGCCAATGTAGGCCCACGCTACATTTAGACATTGGTCCAACCTATAATGTCAATGCTGGGCCATATCTGGACAAGTATTGTTTTTCGGGTAGGCATCCAACCAAAAAACCAATGTTGGGACAACGTAGGCCCGAGTGTCATTTTGATGTCAGACCAACGTAATTTTTCTAACGTTGGCCCAACCTTGAGGCAAACGTTGGACTTACGTTGGTCCAACCAAAAATTGCTACTGGGGTACCGGGCAGAAGCCCCTTCCACACCAAAACGTGTTGAACATTATGCAGCTAAAGTATGTAGTCACCTCGAGGAGAATGGGGTTTTGTTCTATATGATGATCCAAGTACAGTTAATATTTCCTACTTGTATGTATGTTATTTTTAATGTTCTGTAAGAGTAAACAACCACACTTCTAAGATGGCTGGAATTTTTCACAAGCCGTAAAGTCACGTTTCTAAAATTACTACTGCAGCATCGCAGTAAGGTAACACGCGGCAGCGGCTCCGGCAGCAAACACAATAGTGCTACTAGCGGCTCAGTAACAAAACATGGTAACAAACACAACAGTGCTACTACCTAGGAAGCTCAGTAGGGAAACACGACGTGAGCTTCGAACATTTTGCGATCACTTTTGTGAACACTTTTCCTATGATAACTTCTTAATAAAAATAGTTGTAGATTTGGGGGGGGGGGGTGCTGCAGCCCCTTCAGCACCTCCCTTGCGTACGCCCTTGCTGCTTGAAATCTATGACCGTTTACATTTTATAACTAATGAAAAAGTACATTTAAAATTAAAGAACTATTATTTGAACGGTTTAGACAGCTACATCAGTTTAATGTCCAACAAAAATGTTTGGTTGACTGTACTGCAACAAAAAATTACTAAAAATTATTCTTCCGAATTTAACATGTAATTCCCTATACCCTCATGCATGTGATGCTTGGCCTTAAGAGTGCGTGGTAGATAAATAAACACTGAAAGCATGAATTGATTTCAACGCTTTTTTCGAAGCCAGTATGGATGAAATACTCAATGACAATCCTAGATAATAATATTTGCCAACTTTGTGAGTAAATATTTATCCAGAATTACTAATTCGTTACACGTGATCTCCTGCGCCGCAGTTAAATGCACGAGGTTCCGGCGTCAGAGATTGTGCCTCAGAAGTTCGTAACACTGGAAACAATTTTGTTTAAAACGTTAGCTAAAACTATTGTCTAGGATTGCTACTGTTTAATTTTCGCAAATTGACTTCAAGAAATCTACAATTATAGATTAACGCTTTTTGCGTTGAATTATGTACCACGCCCTCTTAAGACTGCTCTGCAGATAATTTTTTTTTATTTTTAAATTTTGACAAACATTGCCCAACACTTACACATTACATTTACAAAAACTTCCCACAAATAAAATATTTTTTTGTTTCCGTACTTTTCATTCAAGTGCATGTCAAAGTATCGGTTTTACTATTTTCTCTACTTATCCAAAGTAAAAACGAAGTTATTCAAAGGATACGATTAAAATTATTTGGAGTGAAAGTAAATTTATTAAGTAACAAAATGACGTTTATGCAATTTCACTTAATAATTGTCTGTATTTAAAAAATATATGTATTGGATGTATGTACATTTTTGCTTAACTTTGAGTTCCTGTATTTTTTAAAATATTTTTTACATGACCCATCAAAGTGTCATTCTGTAGTTTAGTATATTTATATTCACTCTAAATTATTTCATTCGTATCTTTTGAATAGTTGTTACTTTAGGTAAGTAACAGAAACAATCAAATCGTTACTTCGGCATGTGCTAGTACGAAAACTATGGAACCGAAAAATGTTTTATTTGCGAGAAATTACTACCGATGTCATGAGTAATAATTGGACCGTGTTTGGTACAATTATAGTCTGATCTACTGTAGCTTTCCTTGTAGCACGGCACAGGTTATTGGGCATCACCAGAGCGACTTAGATTTCTATTCTAAGAGGTTATTGGACAGCCATAGAGTAAAGTTTACTCGAGGGTTTTGGAACTCATCCTTGAAAGACAAACTTGGTGTCCGCCCGTCCCTGGAAACGACGTTACGTATTCTAATGTAATTGTGTTAGGATGACAATACTTCATCCTTCCCACCCAGGTCTTCATACTTGTTTGGCAAGGGTTGGAATCAACCGTTCGTTCAAGCTGGAGATCGCCTCGTACGGTCTTACGAGATCTCCGAGAGGACCGTGCGCGTCACGTCTCAAATCCTCGGCGTGACGTCACTATACTGTCACCCGAATGAACGTGAAATGTCCCGAGGAAGAGTCGAGGAAACCCGGAAAATCTTTGTCGTATGGCTGTTCAAGTGTGAAAAATTAAACGTTACAGATGACTCACGTTTTCCTCGAGTGTAAAATTTCCAGCATTCGTTGTATCGCCGTAACGGAATGTCAAAGTCAAAAGTTGCATGTTATGACATCATAAATGCAAGGAATACCAACAAACTTACTGAAATAAAAAAACATTGAAACTAAGATGCCACTATAGCTGCACGACAAAACTCGTAAAAACACGGAAGAAATAATTTTTTTTATTTTTAATAAATTCTGAATAGAAAGAATGTTTCCTTGAATTGCAGCAGTATTTATAATATAGTTTATTTTTTATAACTTTCCGCATATAACCCGTGACGCTTTATTCCAGTGTAAAATATTTCGATTCAGTAAGTCTGTCGGTTTTAGTCGGTGGTATGATGCCGTTAAGTGAAAAATTTTACTATGACATGCCGTTATGTGTATACTATGAGTACTAAACATTGTTAATAAGAGGAAAACGTATTAACTATTAACGTTTACAAAATTAACAAGTCGTAATAATATTTTTAAAAATTCACGATTTTTTTTTTTTTTTTTTTTGCATTAAAACTGTCTCGGAGAGTTCATGAAAAATCACTAGGCTAGCCGAAGTACGGTAAAATTTCATGTCCAGCCTTTTAAACGGCAAATCGATAAATTATTTCATACTGTCCAACAAGTTACGATAGCGACTTCTCGATCAACTAATCATTAATACTGATGAAGCTCAGGGTAAGCTACTGTTAGACCAAACTCGCAAAAAAAAACATTTAAAACAGCAGACATGGTCAAAATCGCAAAGAAGGTGAACTGTAAGTTTGGTGCTCGAATTATTTAACAAAGAAGCGCGTCCTATTTCCAGCATGTTACATTTCATAAACGACTGCACATGCCAATTCGTCAAAAAAAATATTTTGACGTAACGAATGGAGGGGAAAACAGCGTCACATTGTTTCCAATTACGAATGCCATTACAAGCTCACGCCAACCGAGTGCGAAACGATGTTCGACACGCAAAAAAAGGTTACACCGAATAATCATCAGGCTGTTTGGATATACGTGCGCGGTATCGAAGGGTTGGCCTGGTTCGCAAAACGTACATACTGTATGTAGGATATTTTATGGAAGATCTTACGTCCTTACTCTGAACTTCTTCATTCTTAACATGTTCAAGTCCATACACTGTTAGCACGTGGTCTGAAGTTGTTTAGATAGACACGTCCTATCAAAACTAAATTAATTATATAGTTTCATTATAACTACATTTAGTCTTATGGTTTGATTGGCTTGTTCAAATTCGACTAAATTTCACAATAAGACAGTTGTCGATAGGAATATATGTAGCAGTGTGGAGAGGTTAGTTTTTATGAAATAGAAAATGTTTTAAGCCCAATAACATAAATAAACTATAATAATTGTAGTTGAACCTATCGCAAAAACAATCAAACACGTCCACTACTAACATCACTTACAACGTAACGCACTGAAAAAAATCGTTGGCCATGTAACAGTACAAATATGTTTATTCCAGAGCCCATTAATGTGAAAGAGTTAAAACATGGCTGCTCACAAACGTATTTTTTACAGACGATCAGACACTAACACATGGATTTTCTTGAGACCTAATATTGTAAACTTAATACGGCGCACACTTAAAGAGCTTCAATATTCAAGCATTATACACAGCTTTCCATAAATAACATATAAAATCATGTCCAGGGTTAATAATATTGAGAACTTGTAAGTATCGTAGAGGCAAAAAAATAATCAATAATTAGAGTGTGTTTTCAGGCATCAAATTTTGAGTATAGTGAAATCTTTACTATGTACACAAAAAAAACCTTTATGGAAACCGCAATATAGTTTGTCAATATGGACCTCACCAAATATGTTTTCGGCTACCACACATATTTCCTGTTGTCCGTGGAAAAATTTTTCTGTGACTACAAATGTAAATAGTACAAAAAACGTTTCGTGATGTCCATAGTGACAAGACATTTTTTGAGCTATACAAAACAGTTTTTTTTCTTTATTCTTATACACACAAAAATCAGAAGTGAAAAAAAAACTAATTTCCTGTTGCCTAACAGGGAAAAAGAACAGGGGCTTCAAAAGGGGTTACTTTACCGTGACTATGCTGTAGAAGAGTGAGTGAGTGAAGATATTTTTGTCAGCGTTTAGCAGTGAGGTTCTCGGTACTGAAGATGAGTGATTTTAGGTGAGTATGACGTAAGCCGTAGTGAAAGAGGAGAGGGAAATCGCCGAGAAAACTAGTCTACCAACTTAGAGCAATGAAATGCTCAGACAAAACGCATACTTGCATGACCAATGGACGACTCGAAAAGAGGCGGAGCTTCAGTCAGGTGTGGGAAACAATTCCTATCTACATGGATACCGCAGCCGAACATAACCTTCATTTAGCTGTTTGGCTTCACATGTCCCGGATGAGATGTATGTCAAGAAAATTGATTATTTGTTTGGAATTTGCCGTTTTTTTTCAGGTAAACATTAATCTTATGTATTTGCGTATCTTAACCATGGAAATGAAACTAATATGTTTTATTCTTGCGTGTTAATCTATGAATGCGCAACATTTTTGCTTTCTGCAATTACCAACTAACAAATTAGCATGTTTGTAAACAAGCTTTGTTTCCCGCAGTTCTTTTCCCCTGCGATGACGTCAGGGGGCGTGTACTTCAATTCGTCCATTGATAGGGAAATTGGTTGCTCTCCTGTACATTAATGGCGTAGCCAGGATTATGAAGAAGGGGGAGGGGTGCACTGAATACCTGCCACGTCCTTGAAATGGGGTCCGGTAACGCTCTCCTAGAAAAAATTGGGATTTCAAATGCAAAATACTGCTGTTTTAGCTGTTTTCGTAAGGAAACATTGAATATGCTGCTGGTAAAAATACTTTTGAATTTGCATTACGAAATGTGAATTTTCTTATGGCTAAGGGGCTGGTTAGAACACCTACCCCTCCCCCCCCCCACCGCCCTCGGCTGCACCTATGCTGTATATATTTACACAAAGTCTTCTTACATGGGTTTCTTTGCTGCTTACACAAAGGAAAAGGTATGGTACAGTACACGGTATACATTTTCTGTATGTATTTATACGGCGAAAATAGCAATTAAATTTCAATGGACCAAATATTTTGTAGCCTGGCATATTTATTTCTCTCAGTAAGAGAATTTGGTATTGTCAATCATACATTTTGTTTTAAAATAATAATTAAATAAAAATAATTTTGGCACGTTTCATGTATCGTTCTCCAAATCAAAGACAGTTTGGTTTCACCAAATATAATCTTAAAAATGTGTTAAAATATTATATCGCCAAACTTCAAGGGTAAATTGAGAAACAAAAAAGAAACATATTTTGTTTAGTAACCATGCAGCGGAAGCCAGAACTGAGAGTACTGAGGCAGGGGAAGTACGACGGCCGACGAAGTATTGGATGTGACTTCATACAAAACAACTTTACATGTTATTGATTATGTAATGTATTACGTTATTTATATAAAAATAAATGTATCAGCCATATTTAACAGAGAGTAATTCAAAGGAACAACAACTGACCATGACAATATCGGACCTGCAGTGAGTTAATGGAGACCACACCGAACATTAGCTGTAAATTTTCCCAGGCAAATATAGCAATCCTCAAATGGTTACATTGTTTCAATAGCAATCACATGTAATACTTCCTTGATCCTCGTACTTTGCGTGCGCATAGTCAGTACTAACTCAGTATGCGTCTTGTTGCGGGGTTGTTATCACACAACTTATCTCTTTCGGGCTTCTAAATAATTCCTTAAAGTTAGTTAATGAAATATTTAAGCTTCTTGTTCATCGCCTATTGGAACAAAAGTGTTTTCTGTATGCAAATGTTTTCCTTTCTCGGCGAAAAAATGGTTTGCTTGAGCACGAGTGTGTTTATACAGAATGTTACTGACTTCTACGAATAAACATAGGCAGATGAGTCCTCGTGTAATAAAAGAGGGCAAACAGATGCACGACTATTAGGCTAAGACGTGTATTAAACCTTAACGTGTTAGCGGGCTTTCGCGGCCATTGTATATATACAGGATGTTCAGAAACAAACTCATAATAAGCACACTATGCGAAATCTAGCATAAATTATATACGAAAATGTTAGTGGTAAAATCTTGCACGTTGACATTTTACATGAACAATGTGGCAACACAGCGCTGTAGTTAGTCCACTCTTGCGCTCCATAGCTATCTTATTTATCTTTTTACTACTATTCTAACCTGCATATTATGGGTGCATGTTGCAATTTTGAGCAGTCCAAACATGATTGTACTATTACTTGACGTAACATACGTAAAATAATAACTGGACGTAAAACGCCAGAGAAGATTGTATTTGTGCAGTAATGCCACATTGTGCACGTAAATGTCCTTGTACAAGATTTTATCTCTAACATTTTCGTCTCAAATTTAGCCCAGGATTCCCGTGGTATGTTTATTGTGGGTTTGTTTCTGGACAACTCATATAAATCTCGGCTTTCAGGGTTGAGCCACATTGTAGTTGTAGAGAGTAGTGACGTTTTGCCTTGCATTACAGTAGGCATCTTCAGGGTTGAACTACAACAGTTTAAATTAAACACTCTATGTCTGCTGCAGTGCGAGGCGAAACGTCGGTATTCTCTACGACTTCGGCGCGGATCAGCCCCGAATTGATAAATGTCACTAGCCGTTACTGTACATAATTAAACATTAACTATAGTTGCCTTGCTGTTTGTGTGGTTGGCAGCGAAAACACGCATTATTGTTACATTTATTTTCCTATTTAAATAAAACAATGCTGAAACAAAACTAAGCGAAATCGACATACTTCTATTTTATATAATTAAAAAAATTATTTTTATCGAAATGTTTACGTTCCTAACGACAGCACAATTTATCTTATACGCGCAAGTTTAAAGTGTCGTGTCCAGAGAGGTTAGTCGTTTGCGCGCGGAAAGATATTAATTGGTTGAAAATATAACTTCAGAAGGGCATTTTTGAGTGCTCACTTTATCCCGAATCGCCTGTAGTAACACAGTCAGAATGAAGATCAAATTATTAAGATATTGGATACTGTGAAAATCCGGGGTCCGATCACGCCATGAATCAGGTTCAACTGAGTATTGCGGAAGGCAATAATACCGACCACTGCGCCACTACTTGCATTGGAGCGATAGTTCGGTGCAGTATAGGTATTTAAAGGATAAGACATTGCATCACTTGTTCCATCATTATATAATGTCACATCATCATGCATTAACCGTAAAATTGTTTACTATGTGCAAGACGTTAAATTTCATCTTTCGGAAATGGTTACATTTAGCGTAATTACTCATAAAAGCATTTTGTCTCAAATGTATGCTTTATTAGATACGTACAGGACACAACAAACAAAAAGTTACATTTGAATTTTTGCATAAGTTACTGTCCCAACATTCCAATTTTCATGCATGATGGTTGATATAACATAGCCCACATTTTTGTACTTGGCAAGTCGTCGTTCAATAATTCAGTACCCGAAACCCCACCATATTGCTTTTTTTGTGTAACAACCAAAAAAAAAAACGTAATCGGAGATTATTACAGTCTATCAGAATATACTTAGCCCATACGTCGGGCACATCTTTTCGACATAATTTTTCCGTGAGTAATCACCAGCTAGGGACCGCTGTTGGCGCAGTGGTCAGACCAATGGATTCATTTCTAGGCGATCCGACTTCGATTCCCGGCGGGTCGAACCTCCGGAATTCCGCACATGGGAATCGTGACGAATGATGCCGCAGGTACGCGGATTCCCTGCGAAATTTTCCCCTCTTTTTTTTTATTCCGGCGCCGAGCCATTGCAGGGTCTTTTTTCATGTCATCCTCAGGACCAACGTGAGCCCTGTCGCAAAATACGACATGCATCACCTGCCGAAGTTTGTCGGTGAGGTGCAGTAACATTCTGTATACTGGCCTGGGAACGTTAAACAAGGAAGAGTACGAAACAAATACTGCTATACGAATGTCGTCGCGAGCGCGCGTAGTAATACGAAGCAATTACTACTCGCGTTGGGTAGATGTTGATAGAGTACGTCGTGATGAAGTTAGCCAACCACGGCGGGAGATGTTTGCTGTAAACACGCGCACCGCATAGCTCAAGGCGTCTCTCGAAGACAAACCTCTGACGCAATGCTGCGTGTTTGTTTTGGGAAGTCGTTACTGGCCCCTTGGGACGACGCATTAGCCATCGTGATGTACAGGCATTTATGGTGTGGGAATTGCTGCACGTATCCGATCATTAGCGTCAAGAGAAACACCTCCGCTTGAAACTGCGACACAAGCAAATACCGGCATTTTCACATTTCCGTGCTCGTCACGTTTACCAAATGCAATCATCAACGTCAAAAAAACCTACATTCGTTCTGGCATCAAAATAAGTGGACTTTGCGTCTCGTAGACACCAAGATCGTTAAAGACGATGACACGCAAACTTAAAATTACAGGAACTGGGAGAGTATCTGACGATGAACTTTAAGGAACCATCCCCACATCGCCTGAATCGATTTTGTGATACCATTGAAAACCGAAAACAAGATATACGGAGCCGGGAAACGAACCCGGATCATCCCCAATCTGAATCCAACTTATAATCGTATCACCACCTTGCTCGGATTTTGTGATCATAACATGTAAAGTTGCTCAAATGCAAATTTTAATACTGTATTGATCACTGCGATTTGAATTAACTTGGCTTGCATAACTTAACTAAAACAATTGACGTAGTTCTAATAAGCTTCCTAGATCACAGGAACCTGCGCGTTACACTTTTTGCGTGTATTCACTGTACCCACAAAGTAATGTGTCATTAACGACAAACAGCTTGCCTCATTTTGCTTGATACCGAGCTATTAAATTACGAAGTGAAACGTGATGGTTGTAAAAAAGAAGGATTTAGATCTTATTTACTAAGCAGACGGATTCAATTGATTTGGCGAGATGAAAAAGGAAAACAATCCATATTTTACCAAAAATGAACTGATATAGCAAGGTTGTTTTTATATGTACCTTCTTTGATTGAGATAAGGAAAGAAATTGTTCTAAGAATCCTTACTTTGCTATAGGATTTTGAATTTTGAAGTTATACATAAGGAAATCATTCCCTTCTTGACCTCAGCGTTATGGCATGATTGGCTATTCGCCGTGAGAGTCGCTCCTGTAGTGTTTCTTTTGTTTATGTAGTCTACAGTGTTGTAAATGTGCAACATGTGACATTGTCAATGTGTGATTAGTACAGTGTAGGTATTATAACATAAAACATACTATCCAAGTAATGAACCACACCTGTATTACGAAAAAGTATCTGTGAATTATTGTTTCATCGAATTTCAGAATGACTCAGACGATAAAAATATTCCTTCAACTTTTATTGCACATAACTTTCAGTACATAAAATGTATTGTGTTTTTCTGGTAATGTTCCATTTCCTTAAAACCTAGAAAACAAATGTCTAATTGTATGTTTTCACATTCAAACTACAGTTTAGTGTCATAGCAGTTTTTCCGGTTTTCCCGAAAGTTGGTCAAAGTGGAATCTTTTCCTTCTTCATCTCGTCCATTCAATTACTCTTTATGTATAAGTGAGTATTTGTAATACCTGACGAACCATCAACTCTTCAGTTAAGTGTGTATTACAACAGTAGATGTTTGTACGTTAGTACGCCAAGAAAGTTGCACAGTAATGACGTTTTTTTTACAGGAAAGATAATATTTTTTTTTTCGAAACTCTTTAGTTCGAGGCTAAAAAGTTCTACTTTACTGTAAACAACAGACTTATTTTGATGACTAGCATTCATCTCTAAGTCTGATTTTAAACTTAGGAGGAACCCCTGAGGCGCGACTATGCTAGTAACTGTGGTGGTTCGCTATTGCCTTCTACAAGATGAGGGGTAAGGGACAACACAACACCCAGTCCTCAATCTGTGGAGGTAACTGTACATTTCTCTACCCGGCCAGGATACGAACCTGGTGCCTGTGGCCCACCGACCAGAGCACTAACCACTGTGCCAGCGGTTGGAAAAGAGAAGTGAAACAAACACAGAGTCTTAACAAATACACTATAAACCTATAGTATTTGGAGTTATTGAACATGTTTTAAACATTTATTTGGTGACAATATCACGTAACTGAAATTATCATAAAGATAAATGGTGATGGCGATTTAATTTTATTAAAATTTGTAACTAAATTACTTTGCAGTTGTTTTTTCAATAAAATCAATTGTGTTGTTTTTACTGATCGAAATATTTTTAAGCTGCATTTCTGAAACGAACTATTTGTTCTTTAGGGTGAACATAATGATCCACTGTAAAATATGTACATATACAGGGAGCAATGACAAAAAGTAACCACATGTGTATGTTCTTATGATAAGTCTATTTACATTTTACATAGAAATGAAAGTAGCAACAAAAACTCTTTTTTCGTCCCTGTGTCAACTGAACTACGACTGTTACAAACTTCTATCCCGTGTGGTACGTGTCTCACATCCTGCAAGTTCTGTTCATGAAGTAGATGAAGGAAATTATGTTGTAGTCGCAACTGCGCTACGTGACGTGAGAGATCAGGTGTCTGGGACACAGACGCGGTAGCAGGAAATGAGACTCGAAATATACTTCGCATCTTATAACTTGCTCGAAGTATAATGCGGGAAGACTAAACTGTATTATAACTTACATTTCACACATATTTTGTGAAGGAGCGGTGTAGTATCAGTCAGTGTGCAAGTTTAATCAAACACGAATACGACACAGTGATATTATCCACTGTCAACCTCGGTACCAACGACATCCTGTCTAAAAGTATGTGTGTATATATATTTATTTACAATATATATAATTTTGTTTACTTCATTTTCATTTTTTACTAAATTGAGTTATAGCGACCAATTTGAGCCGTCACCTATGGATTGTAAACAATGCTAATACAAAATTAATTAAACTTTTCAGGTTTATTTTCCATTTATTCCGTGTGCAGAAACAATTCATCGATTTTTCTATCACCTAAGTACTAATTTAAGAAGTCATGGTGCGTAAATATTCGTTTAAAATAATCAGATAAATTTGCATTAATTTAAACATCATTAACGAAACAACAAATAATATATCTGCATTTTTAGAACAAAATTATCGTTAACTTTGGGAACAAGCAAGTTACCATGTGATGAGTTTCGCGGTATCTTTTACGACACTGCAGTTTTGTAACTTCAGTTTTGGCGCAGGAGTTTTATGTTCAATCAAGTGGACAAAATATTATATCAAGAAAACGACAGTAAACTGTGTTATCAAATTGCCCGTTTATGTTCTTCTATGCGGACTTTCAAGTTCTTTAAAATTTCAATGAACTTTTTCACCAATAACCTATGTACCACACCACACAGTCTAGACGGCATCCAAGCCCTAAATTCCAACTAATTAAACGTATTAGATCTTAACCGATATTTCTGGAAATCAACTTGATTTGGCTGACATTGTGATTCCGTGCCACAACGGATTTAAGTTTATGAAGAGTTTCTCGAATTTAGACCTAAACTATTAAGTTTTATTTCATTGCTTTCATCGTAACAGTGTTAATACACTCATATTCTCCATCACAGTTAATTTAAAGTTGTAACACAACAACAGATTTTAGCAAACAAACTAATAATGTTAAACAAGTTGCTGCTGTGAAAGAGAAGTTCAGGAGCAACTTTTGGGAGACGAGCGCAGCGACTGTAAAAACACGCTGGGATTGTCCACACATTGGATTTCGGTATGACGCAGGCAAGCATTGTGAGTGTTTCAGCTGTGTGCGTTCTGCAATATGGCGCCAAGCAACCTCGTGGCCTTTATTTCGAAACTCCCATGTAATACTGGTTCGGGTATTTTTAAAAGAAAAATGGAACCAAACATCAGAAGTTCCTTTATTTCATTACATATTAAGAAAAATTATTTTGGAAATCGTTTTGCATCGCCGTAGGTATAGCAAACTAATTTAGGCCATGTAAATTATTTCAGTGACAGTACGTCTACCCAACGAAACTGAACTGGGTTAAAAGAGACGAACCATACCAGAACACTCAACACGGCAATATTGTGTCAGTTTTACTCTGTAAACATATTTCATTTAAACTAGTATGAAAAGCCTTGAATGTGTTGGACATATATTAAATTAATGTTACTAACAAGTACACGAGAATAGCATCCGAAATGTTCATGTTAGCAAATCATATTTTATCTTTATATTTGGCTGTAAGAAGAAAAATAATTTTCAAGTTTCCTTTCAATATGATGTAGGACTACATTTCATGTTACGTTGCTATTGGCTTGCTGAGGGGTTAGCGCTTTGTTCGTTTAAATCATGAATTTGATTATTATTTGTTAGAAATAAAAATTACCCTAAAGTTCTTTAAATATCTAATAAATAATACACTATAATTTTCAATGCTGCGATTGACTGATTAAGCGCTTTTGATAATGAATATATTAGTCAAACAGACATTTTCATAGTTTTATTATTTATGTTTGTCTATAGAAAAATCTCAAAAAAATATTGCAATATCAATTTAATAAGAAGATTTTCACACTATTTTCTGGCGTTTAGTTTGTGCGTGCAAATTAAATTGTGCTTGATTTTCAGGAATTAATACCACACGGTCTTTGAATATTTTAAGAATACCTCGTACTTATCCAGTTATAATTATTATTCAAGAAAAAAATTACCAATATTTAGGCATTTATTAAACGGTGGTCAACGTTTGTCTCCTCAGAGACGTTTGAAATAACTCAAAGTACAAAAAAGCTATGCACTATGCACTTTTATTTAGATTTGGAAAGAAGCAAACAAAAATATAACTGAATTTGTCAATAAATGGCTTCTGTATGTCAGTTCAGTCAGACGAGCACAGAACCTAATAAGAAAATAACAATCTGCTTATTAAGAGTGTAAAGTTGGTACTTGGTCGGTTTAAAACATACAAACTCTACTGTAGTTAACATTAATGAATTTCCAGATTTCACCTAACATATTAAATATTCTAAACCATTTTTTTCCTTCGCAATTGAGCTCTTCTGAGTTCCATTTAACTTCTGACATCTGGAAAAAAATGTAATTTTTTTGTTTAAAAAAATTGTATTTCTACGTACTAATCTAATAACACAAATCACTTTTTTTTTTCAGAGAAAGGTAAGATTTTGATTTGGCTTTCACTGATGGTATATTTATAGTGACTAAAACATTATATCTCGCAACTGCAATGAGGTTAACGCATTGTCTTGTATTTTCCGAGAACTCACGCTGCAAATATTAAACTGAATGCGTTCTTTTTGTATAATTGAAATACGCTACTTTTAGGTATACGTAAAAACTATGCACTTGGAGATATTTAACATTAATATTTAACGGTCTGTATTTCCTCAATCTTTTGCTACTTCTGCTTATATGAAACGACCCCTAGAACACATTATCAGTAACTGTGTGTACACCAACATATGAATGTGCAGACTCTTAGTTTGTGATTCTCCTCAAAGTTACAGCATCTTTACGTCGTCTTACCATACCGGTGTTTCTGGAATGTGCTTCTGTAGCTTTCATCACTTCATTCTAGGCAAACGCAGATACGGTAAAACTTCAAACCTATACCAAAAAAATTTTAGAAGAATTTTTTTTTCTTTACCATTGTGGTTGTTCCTGTCAAGATATAGTAGGCTTTATTCGAAATATTGTTACTGCTTCTACATTTTCAAGGACGTTATTTAAAGAGTGCATTGATAAAATAACTTCTCTCGCTCATTATAACTTCACGCGGCGTGGAGAAAATGTAAAATGTGGAATTTCTTTGACGACAGCCTAAAGCTACTTCAGGAGAATATTCGTTTTCTGAGAAAGAATATTTCTCTCACAAATTTTTTATTATACGCAAGATAACCCATGGCCCGTAACTAGAAGAGAAAACAAGTATTGCACCCAACTTGAAGACGTTTCTCTTATAAGTCACTGATAGGTAATAAAAGAAAGTCAGTTTTGGATGCAACCGTTAAAAAATACTTTATGTATTTGTTGCCATTAAGGTATGTTATGCATGGTGTAAAGGCAACGAAATGCATGTCATTTTGTGGTTTTACAGAGAATTCCTTTGGGAAACGTCTTACCAAAGTAATATTTGTACCATTAAAAATATTAGGGGAAATTTTTTGATATGTCGATTTGTAAAGTGTAAAGATAATGTTGTATTAGTAACATACTACACGTAAAATATAATTTATGTTAACTGTAAACGCACGTTTATTTTTATTTACAACGTCTTTAAATCAAAAAATACCTTCTAAACATAGGCCTATAGTGTTTCACCTATCGTGATACGAAAAATACTACGGTAGTAAGGATTGAAAGAATGGTTTATAAAGTGCACAGAATCTATTGTACCGTACGTGTACTCGAAATTCCTTTGTCACTTCGGTGCACATGACTAGAATAAATGCAACATTTTGAAGAATATCGCAGGCATCAAGGGTCCCAGTTCTCAACAGTAATATACATCATCGTAAAGTATAAGTATTTGGGAATTTTCTTAAAGTTTAGGGTTTAAGTATTTTGAACCTTCCGAAATATGTCGGTGAAATGGTTTTTGAGTCATACTTTATTTTTAAACCCAGTAGTTATACCAGCTATGTGTTGGTGTTTGGTACAGTGAAAAAAAAATTACCATTTATGTAAATTGTAGTTTTGAATGCAATATTAAGGTTGTAGGAAAAGACCGTTTTAGCTAGCTATGTTGGCAGGGCTTGAAAACTGTTTTTAAGGGCGTGGTTCACCTCAGTTTTCAACGTCTTTTTTCATTTTTATATTTGTACCAGATATTTTTTTCTTATTTTAGACATAAATTATGATTAAATCTTCCTCTTAAGAAATGTGTGTATCTCTCATAGTTTTTGCGTAATGAGTCGTGAACGTCAAAATTTGACTTTACGGTTTTATGTACGCCACTAAAACCAACTGGCATACCAAACCGAAAAAAGTCGCTGTGCATAAAAATGTTGTAGGCTATTACTTTACATTTATAAAAACAAAAAATAAAATATTTAAGTATTTAATAAAAAGAGCTGCATTTTGGAATGAAAATTTAAAAATTTCACCATTTTTTAAAAAAATACAAAAATATATATTTTTTTATATGTGTCAAATCACAGCCTACAACAATGTTATACACTGTGAATTTTTTTCGGTTTGGTATGTCAGTTGGTTTTAGTGGCGTACATAAAACCGTAAAGTGCAAATTTTGACGTTTACGACTCATTACCCAAAACCTATGAGAGATACAAAAATTTCCTGAGAGTAAGATTTAATCACAATTTATGTCTAAAATAAGAAACAAAAATATCCGGTCAAATATAAAAATAAAGAAAGACGTTGAAAGTTGAGGTGAACCTGACCCTTATTAAGCATTGTGTCTTAACAATGACATTCCCTTCTTGCCCGACGTGTGGTTTCTTCTCGTTGGCTCGATGAGCACATGTCATGGGTTTTTGTAAAAACTAATTTCCCTGCACATTACAACGCATTTGTAGCACGTAGTAGGCGGTGCCATTAATTGCTTCAATTTAATATTTTACTGGTACAAGCGGTTCCTGTTTAGTTTTATATTTCAATCAGTTTATATTTGCTGCGTGTAAATATAAACATTGCCACGTGCTTCTTTTTACATAGTCCCGTACAAGGTTTACGTCTATATTCCTCTGCTCAGAAAACTATCATACACTATGTCTACTCACTAAGTACGAGTGTATTAAATAATTTATATCATATAGAGTCTTGCTTATTTACACCTGCGAGATGAAGTCTATATAATAGTCGTTTTTGTACACCGAATCTTCTTTTTATTCGCTACACTCTTCTTCAGCGTTCTCTTCATAGAGTCCAAAATAAAGTAGTTTTATCACGCCTTCGTAACTACTACAGGGAAATCAAATATTTAACCTAAAAAGTTTGCCGATGTTTATCTCATACAAGCTACGCAACAAAAATGAATGTCATAAAGAAATAAATACGGATTGAAATAATACGTCTATTCTGAAGTATGTCATAAATATATGGCTGGGTTTATTTAGTATTTTGATAAACTATATGTAAGTACGAAAATATAATGACTAAAAATTATTATTTTGCTCAATTGCGTGTTCTGGTGTTGATATTACGTAGGGAAGAATAATTTTACAATTATTTTTGCCATAAATTTTGCCTACTTAAAAGTGCGTGTACGAGAAGTAAACGCTGAAAACATCAATTGATTTTTACGCTTTTTTGAAGCCAACATGGATGAAATACTTAATGACAGTCGTAGATTATTAGATAATGGTATTTTCCAACTTAAGAGTACATATTTATCCAGAATGTCTAATTCGTTACGCATGATACCTTGCGCCGCAGTTAAATGGAAGAATTTCGTAACACTGGAAACAATTTTGTTTACAACGGTGGCTAAAACTATTGTCTAAGATTGCTGTTGTTTAATTTTCGCAAATTGGCTTCAAGAAACCTACAGTTATGGATTAATGCGTTAAGCGTGGAATATTGTACCACGCCCTCTTAAGTCGTGTCCAGGGAAAATTAGGTTTTGTATGTATAACATGGAAGTTAGGACTACTAGCTGAAATAACTACGTCTGAGTACTTTCGAATACCATATTTGGTACTGTAATGCTGAGTTTTTTTTCCCGTCACTAGAAAAATCTTGGCACCGGAAAACCGAGGTCTGTATTTCTTCCCATACGTTTTGGTAGGGTGCTCAGATAAAATGTCGACGAGTTTCGCAAAATAGCGTACGAATCAGTAAGTCCACAAATATTAAGTAAATATTGTCACAACACTTTAGAGTAAAAGTGTTGTAGTTAAAAAGTTGAACACACACTATACAAAACAAGTCGAACTGCGGCAGACGGCATAGAGCTACAGCCACATTAATTACGACATTTTTGCATTCTGGCTGGAATAGGAAGTGTCTAGAGCTACTTTTCTTAGATCGTTGGTTGAGACTCATTAAGAGACTGTTTCAAACACCACGCTAAATTTTTCTTCATCTATTCCAGATAAAATATTTTAAGTAAAATTTTCGAAAATTTGTTAATAGATGCTTAGATAACTACGTAAACTTGTATTAAACACATTAAAACTGAATTAAGTTAACCATAACCACCCATCACTTAGTCTACTTTACCATTTTCACTGAAAAAAAAAAGAGTATAGTTGTAGTTACCATACTTCTATTAAATTAGATACAGCAAAACAGTTTGGCTATCGGTACTAATCTGGACAGTTCCTTCAACAATCTGTTTTGTAGAAGTTACCATCTGAGTAGTGTAGTAATGCCGGTTCTATTGCAGGAGCCTAGGAGCCGGATCACCGGATCTGTTCAGTATGTGTCTCGTATATATTAGTATATGGTTTACCTACTATCTTGGTTAGTGTCCGTTTTCTTAATACCTAGCAACCCTCATTAGCTCCACCCTCCATCTTCTTTTTTTAAAATTAGTTTTATAGCTGTCCTATA